>NW_021011561.1:1344629-1487711 GCF_003987935.1 Bombyx mandarina
AAAGAAACTTGAATGATTCTTTATTCAACCGGTATCTATTTTTGAATTCCGCGTCATTTATGTCCACAGGATTATTTTTCTTTCTCAGAGCAACTCTGCGTGTAATTTCTCTATAAGTAATAAAACCAATTGATTCTCAATTAATTTATATTTAAAAAATATAAGAATATAACACGATTGACTGAGGTAGGTACTTACCTAACTTCTCTTGATGAATATTCTTCATTTACAGTAAACTTGCAGCAACAAAATAATATAAAGGACTACGCTCGTACAACGGTGATCTTTGCATTTTGAGCAATTTATTAAAATTAATTGTATATAAGAACTAACTAAAGTGATAAGAAAACACTATTATTTATAAAAATTAACTTAAAAAATAAAAACATGGATAAAATTATATTTAAACACGTTACGAAACCTTTCTCACCAACAAATTTTAAGTGAATAAAGTTTCGACAATACTCGATACCCAGCCTTCGAAATTTACATTACCGTACGTCAAAACAGTGTTCGTGCTCGCAATTATAGCGTTTGATTGTTTATAAGGTTCAAGTATCGTTTACGTGACGATACGATTTCGATACGAAATTTGTTCGTGCTAGCAAAATTAGTTCCTTTTACGTACGATAGGGGCGCTGTACAAATTTCATACAAATTTAATTCGATAACGTTACGAATACATTTTCGCAAGTTATTCGTGCTAGGGCCTCAGAAGGGAATTTAATATAAACATTAGTAACGGCACGTAGACACGTTTCATGACGCCTTTTAAAAATTGTTCAACCGTTCGGTTTTCTCTCAAAGATATGAATAATTCAGAGAGCTATTATTGAACACGAATTGCACAAAGCGATGTAACCGTTTGACTTTTGGATATTTTCACAGTTATTTTTTTTTTCATTTTATTTTCATACTTTAACAAAGGTTTCATTTTTAAAATTTTACATTTTATTATTAAACAAATAGAAATTCTGAAAATTTCATTTGAATACATTTTCAGTTTAATCTTCACAAAACGATAAGTAAAATTTAAATGTTGTCTATACTAATAATATTATAAATAGGAAAGATTTGTTTGTTTGTTTGTTTGTATTGAATAGGCTCCGAAACTACTGAACCGATTTGCAAAATTATTTCACTGCTTAGAAGCTACACTATTCCCGAGTGACATAGGCGATAATATTTTTTGAAAAAAATTAGGCATGCTTACTAAAACTCCAATAATGTAACCCAAGGTGTAAAAAAATTACCTAAAATACCTATATTCTTTATATCGCGTGCCCTGCGAAAACTATTGACGATAGAATAAAATAATGTACGACTTTGTAGAACACGTTATTATTTACAAAAACTGTCGCAACAATATATGTGTTACTATTACAGCTATGCCACAATAAGTGTTCTTTTATTTAAAAAAATAAAACAACGTCAAATACCGTTGAAATTTTTGTTAAAGACCCGAGCGGAGCCGGAGTGGGCCGCTTGTAAGTAATAAAACCCTCCATGTTTGATTTTAGACGTCAATTCAACAGCTTTGTTAAAAAATAGTTGTTAAAAATATATATGTATACAGTTTTTATATACACTTCTACTATACACACCTACTACTAATAGAAGAATTTGTATTAACTCATGAATTTGCTCTATGTCTACAAGTATAATACAAGTTCTTTTATAAAAAAACATATACAATGGTGCTCATATAATTCGAAACACTTCTTATGAATAAAAAAAGTATAACTTCAACGTACAAATGTTCGTTTAAAATAAATAATAGTTTAGAAAAAAAAAAAAAAACGCTTTTATAGAAAATCCAACTAAAAATAGAAAATAAATTTGAATTGAAAATAGTGTAAGAAAAAGTGATTTTTTTCTAAAAAAGCGTGCGTTTTTAAACTAGGTTTTATTTATTTTTTATTTTTTGGTTGAATTCAATGATATTTTATATGTAAAAAGAAGATAATTGTATAAAAGATCATTGGTTGAAATTCAATTTTTTCAATATATATTTTTTAATATTTAATTGTCATCGGTCCATAGTAAGTATGCCAAATTTCGAGTTAATTCGAAGTTTCGAAGGGGGTCAAAATCATATTCAAAGATTCCGTTACATACATACGTTTGAAGCTAATAAAATCGTATTAATATTCACATTCAATAATTAATAATCACATAGATAATACACATAAATAATAATCATGCAATAAGAAAGCCACAAGAGTTCGCTTAAAAAATATCAATATGAACCAATCTACCCGCATTCACTGAAATTAAACACAATACCAAGATTAATACCTCAATCGGGGGTCGCAGCCGCCCATGTGTCGAACTGGCGACCTTCCAAATTGAAGGCTATATATTAGAGCCTATGCGCCGGTGGGCGCTAATTATCAGGGAGCCAGATACGAGCGTAAGGGCTTAGCTTTCGAAATTTGTTGTTTAAAGAAAGGAAATCTATTTTCCGTGTTCATCCGTGTTTTTCAAACGCCTCTCAAAAATTTTCCTTTTCACAAATATTTGACCGACAATTATTATTCTTAATCTACCCACAATTGTAGCTCATTGAAGGCGTTTCTCACTATACGCAAAGCAGTCATAATATATCTATCTATCTATATCTTCTATATATAAATATATTGTTAGAAGATGATGATGACATTGGAGGCGTGGCCTAAGTGACGTCAAGGATGGTTTGATGTCGGGAAGGCGCGTGGCGTGATGTTGTTGGAGACGCGCCGTCTGGACTTTTTATCAATAAAAAAATCATAATAAAAAATGTATACCCGAATAATTATTTTCTTTATACCTCGAATAGAACTTAAAATTAATGTTTTATAATAAGGAACTTCGTTCCTATCAGGTATCCCACGATATCACACATCTTTTTTTTAAAGTAATGCTATATTTCTTAACACGTAGGATGAGTGTCGATTTCCGCGAGGGCAATCAACTAAGTCGATAAGAACCGCATATATCTTCGTGAGCCATTAAATAAGACGTGAAACCAGAAAATGTACCTACGCGTTAAGGAAATCCCAACGATAAATCCAATCCGTGCAATTGCATAGCCCGTCCAATACAAATTCGCAAGTAAATGTACGTTCCGGGGCATTCGTCTTCGGTAGCCAATATCAGAAGCGATTTATCACGTGGCAGGCCCCCATGAAAATTTATGACAGCTTAATGATTTCCCGGCGAGAAAAACGTTTCGATCTCAAACGTTTGACCCCCTTTATGATTATGTACGGACTCGCAAAAACTATTTTGTTTGTTTGGTATCGTTCGTAAGATTTTTTTTTATGATTGAATATTTACTGGTGGCCCGGAGGCCTTTCCAGTTTTACCTGGACAGGTGGGCGAGCAAAGGCTCAGCCAGAAGGGGTGGGATTTGCTAACAGCTGCCCGAGCGCCTCCGAAGGAGACCTAACAACTCAAGAGCAATTGCTTCGCGAATGAATATACTACCGGATCGGAATCGCGACCCGCTGAGAAGATCCGGCGAGAAACTCAGCGAGCTGATTCATGGGTTAGGTTGCACGTCGACCTCTTTGTCGAGTTCGACGAGTACGGCTACCGGGGTCGTTCGTAAGGTACCCCCGGGATGGGATACCAGCATATTTTTACAGCGAAGCAATCATTAGTTCCGGCTTGATTCGATTATAATGTATTCGATTATGTATATATCGTTTTTACCATCGCACCGCCCGTCACCGGAATAGAGTTTATCCATACTACCTTGAGCCACTACGTTCATCCACAGTGCGTTTCCAGAGATCTTTTTTGCCACGTACCATCCGTCTTTGGAATGAGCTCCCCTCCACGGTGTTTCCCTAGCGCTATGACATATCCTTCTTCATACGAGGTTTGTGGAGTGTATTTAACGGTAGGCAGCGGCTTGGCTCTGCCCCTGCTATTGCTGAAGTCCACGGGCGACGGTAAACACTCACCATCAGGTGGACCGTACGCTCGCCTGCCTACAAAGGCAATAAAAAAAATACAATACTAAATTTACTTACTATAAATTTTAAATGGGGACAAGTCACATACGATCATCTAGCTCTAATTTAGGTCTCTCTATTACTCACACTTATACATTTACGTTTAAATATAAACATATAAATATCAGATACAAATGGACAAAGAGCAAACAAACCTGTTGATCACACAAATGTTTGGACGCTGTGAAAGTCGAACCCACGACACTCAACCCAGCAGGTAGGAACTCTATCTACTGTCAATAAAAATCAAGTCAAAAGCCACTTAATGATGGTAGGCTATATTATAAGCTTGCACGAGTAAGTACCATTCTGGTTGTAGTAATTATGGCGCGGAAAACCGCTATAGATAAGGCGAGCTGTGAGCTCGGTCACCCATTTAAACAATAAGTAGAAAATCAGTAGTTCGGCTCATCAAGTTATCTTTATTTTTTATTGCTTAGATGGGTGAACGAGCTCACAGCCCACCTGGTGTTAAGTGATTAATACAGCCCATAGACATTTACAGCGTAAATGCGCCACCCACCTTGAGATATAAGTTCTAAGGTCTCAAGTATATTTACAACGGCTGCCCTACCCTTCAAACCGAAACGCGTTATTGCTTCACGACAGAAATAGGCAGGGCGGTGGTACCTACCCGTGCGGACTCACAAGATGTCCTGCCACCAGCTTAGCGGAATTCTATCTATCTATTATTCTCTAAATCTATATCTATTATTCTATAATATCTAGAGGAATTCTGTCTGTCACGACTTATTGGGCCTTCGTTCAGCTTCCAGTTACAAACCTGCATCTTCTCACGTCAGAGACGACACAATAAGTGCACGAACACATACTTTTCTGCTCAATGGTTACACCTTAAGCCTTTATTTATCAAGCAAGAACTTGACACATTAAAAATCACCTAACTATATTATGAAAACCATTCCCCTCCTGATTTCCAAACTTAATAATAACAATTAATCTGCCATTTAACAGAGTAGTTTACCTGTTTTAGGGGGAAACTCTCCCGGGATGCAAGTTCCAGGCCGCTTCCTATACGGAAACTCGCTAATGTGTCGCAGTTTACGAACTCCCCCGTGAACGTGAACGTATAACGCGATCCCTTGACGTGAACACGTTAATTATTGTTCGAACTAGGAAACTGACTTACAGTTTCCGTGTAACTCAGCTCAAGCTCTAAGCAGGAAGAGATTCATAAGCGAGAAGAAGACGAGAGTTGATCCAAGCGGTTTTTTATTTTTAATTGCTTAGATGGTTGGACGAGCTCACAGCCCACTTGGTGTTAAGTAGATACTGGAGCCCACAGACATCTACAACGTAAACGCGCCACCCACCTTGAGATCTAAGTTCTAAGGTCTCAGTATAGTTAAAACGGCTGCCCCACCCTTCAAACCGAAACGCATTACTGCTTCACGGCAGAAACAGGCAGGGTGGTGGTACCTACCCGCGCGGACTCGCAAGAGGTCCTACCATCAAAATTATGATTCGTGGTTATTCGTGGATCCATGTTATAATGAATTTTTTGATGAAACTACGGGTATCTTCAGTGTTCATAAGTACTCAAGCAGCAGGTGAGATGTATTAAAATAGAACCGACTAACCCCTCCTCCCCTGCCCCCGATCCGATCCGAACAACCTGCGTCCTGTGATCTCCGCAGCAGAAAGACCCCGGTGTGCTTAGTGCGAGTTTTTTAACTTCTCGATCGCGTAAAAGCTAACTCAAATTTGTATGGAGTTGAAACAGCACCACCCGCTTGGCGGAAGATCTTTTCTTCATCGTTATACCCGATACCGAGGTGATACGTGGGGGTATTCCAGCGGCTGCGATCACTGCGATTAACCATAGTAGTGCATCTGTAGAGACCATACTATCATTGAGGTTCGGACCCGACCCGAAAAAAAAAAAAAACGGTTGTCTGTAAAGTCGGTTTACTGACGATAGTGGAACGTGACAACGTTATAAGAAAACTAGCGACCCGCCCTCGCTTCGCTTCGGAAACATTAAAACACACATGAAACAAAAAAAAAAAAATTAAAAAAAAAATTAAAAAAGTAGCCTATGTTCATCAGGGACAATGTCGGCTTCTAATGGAAAAAGAATTTTTCAAATCGGTCCAGTAGTTTCGGAGCCTATTCGAAACAAACAAACAAACAAATCTTTCCTCTTTATAATATTAGTATAGATATAGATACTGATGGAATGACTTAATTTTTCAAAAGAAAATTTTAATTTTGGTTTGTTTGATAGATATTTTGTATAGACAATTGACACCACATTCACTTTTCATTGAACCTCATACTTAATGAAATCATGTAAATGTATTATTGTATAGCAGCTGT
Source organism: Bombyx mandarina (assembly GCF_003987935.1). The sequence goes on from NW_021011561.1 coordinate 1,350,971, forward strand.
CCACGCGGATGCATCGCTCACTCAAGTAGGAGAGAGACAGATGTCGAACGCTGCCGAACGCGGAGGCCGATCGTACCTCTTTGTCGCTCGTTGCGCGCTCTCGCTTGCACTTCCAGCCTTAAATGGAACGCCTCAGAGCAAGGTAACGCCGCATGAGTCATGTTTTTCGTGCGTGCAGCCGGCTACATCGAATTATAAGACGTTGTCACGTCAAAAAAAGCTTCCCAACTTCGCTTCGCTGTTCCAACTCCATAGATATTTGAGTTAACTTTTACGCGATCGAAATTTGAAAAACTCGCACTATGTACACGGAGTCAATCGTAACAGCGCTTGTTAATACGACTTTTATCTTAACACATGCAACATCCAACAATCCCTAAATCATACTAGAATTGTATCTATTATTTTCTTCACACTGAAACGTTTTGTGACAATCATAACAAAGCTGTACCACAGCAGCCCGTACGGGTCACTTATCTTGGGTTATAGGCACGATATTATAACAGAGATGCGTTTGTAACGAGATGTAAGTAAATGCTTCTAACGCTTGAACCCTTCGCTGACGATTGAAATCGGGTGATAATATTTCTTTGTAGACGGTAAGACGGTATTATCAGACTATTAGAAGTTCGTCTTATTCTCATTCTAACTTTATGACAGCATAGCAGAAGAGACGAACCTTGCTTCTAGTATCGTGAGATGAAGTAAGTCTATTGCTAGCTAATTAGGCTTCATACAAGTGAACACTTAATAAATCCACTGCACGTGACATTTTACTTACCAATGACGTTAAATAATTCGTAATGATAAACACAATCGAAATAGGTTACTTACCCAGCTTCTGACTGACTCGGTGGAGCAGTAATTAGCGGCCCTGACTGGCCGAGGGTCGGGGGTTCGATTCCCGCCTCGCCGCCAAACATTCGTGTGATGAACAGCTTTCTTTTCTCTTTGTCTGGGTGCTTATTATCTATACGTGTATATATTTATAGTATATAAGTATGTTTATTAGTCTCTGGTACCCATAACATTGGGATTTTTTTTATTGCTTAGATGGGCGGACAAGCTTACAGCCCACCCGGTATTAAGTGGTTACTGGAGCCCACAGAAATCTAGTAAATACCGCCACCCACCTTGAGATATGATTTCTAAGGTCTCAGTATGTTTCCTTCATCTGTTAAAGATTAATTGTCAATACGAAATTATTTTTAACTGGCTTCGGAATGTCAAAGTCGTATTACTTTAATAGATACATATATTTTTATAGCCCTCGCCGCGGTCCCAAGAGCCGCCTCACGACATAACTTACTTAGTCTTTATAATCAGTGGCGGTGTTTCTGAGACTCGGTAAAACGTGGAGGTGGCTTGAAATGGGATATTTTATTTCCAAAAATATATATTACGACATGACCAAAGTATACCATCCATACTACCTGGAGCCACTGCGGTCATCCACAGTGCGTTTCCAGAGATCTTTTTTGCCACGTACCATCCGGCTATGGAATGAGCTCCCCTCCACGGTGTTTCCCGAGCGCTATGACATGTCCTTCTTCAAACGAGGCTTATGGAGAGTATTAAGCGGTAGGCAGCGGCTTGGCTCTGCCCCTGGCATTGCTGAAGTCCATGNCCACAGTGCGTTTCCAGAGATCTTTTTTGCCACGTACCATCCGGCTATGGAATGAGCTCCCCTCCACGGTGTTTCCCGAGCGCTATGACATGTCCTTCTTCAAACGAGGCTTATGGAGAGTATTAAGCGGTAGGCAGCGGCTTGGCTCTGCCCCTGGCATTGCTGAAGTCCATGGGCGACGGTAACCACTCACCATCAGGTTGGCCGTATGCCCGTCTGCCTACAAAGGCAATAAAAAAAAAAAAACAAAAACCAATATGACTTCGGAATATTCATTAAGAAATAAATAGGGAAACTTGTGAGAGCGAACAGATGTTATCGAAGCGGCAAAGTTGAAAACTTTATATTAGATCGAATCTTGTGATTGTGTATCTGTAATAAATAGTAAAAAAATAATAATAATAATAATAAAATGGTTTAACATAATAATATGTTATGTATTTGAAATTTCATTTTTATTATTTCACCGTCAAATTGCAGAAAAATTGTAGTTCGTCTGCCGCAAATCTGTAATTATTAAATAGAAATAGTTACATATCTAGCCTGTTAGGATTGTCTAACCTGTTAAGGTTAAGACAACACCAAAAAAAATGACATATATAGGTGTCATCTACTAAAACATGAAATCTGGCTTATTTAAGCGCATTTGTGTCAATAATTTCAAATCACACCCTAAATGTATAATACAATATAAACTCTCAACAACCAAATCCGAACTATCGCGTCAATTTTACTGCAAAACAACATTCGTTTGTTTCTTCTTTAGATGTAAAGAAAATACTATTACCCTAAAATATGACGTCAAAATCTCGACTGTGTTGTGAAAAGATTGATTTTGGATTGCTGTAGGATAGTTGTATTGTAAAAATATTGATTTTGGATAGCTGTAGGATAGTTGTGTTGTGAGAAGATTGATTTTGGACACGTTACAAAATAACAACAGTTCCTTCGGACCGAAACTCTAGACTGGCTTATGCATGCGCGCTTATAATATCCCACATCGTATGTATTTTATTATATTTTCATCCTGATAGGTAGCGATAATAGCAACGTTTTAACGTATCAAGAATCAGTCGCCTCAGAAAGCAAGCTTCACTAGTTCACCCATCAAAAAGACAGCCCTGAAAATAAATATCCTAAAATACAATAAATACTACATTTAATTGGAATTCTTTGGATGAAAGAACAACAAGGTATCGAAGGGCGTCGAAACGTGGTAGTAATTCACTCTCGGCAATTAGAAATAATTGGCAGACAGTTAAAGTAATTTATTTACAGGGAAAAAAGCGTGAGAATTCGTCCGAAAATAGACCTTATTCTTGTTTATTGGAAAATTCGTTGTATTTTTTTTTTTGTTTATTCTGGTATTACAATTTTTTTTCCTACCTAAGCTGATAGCCTTGAGAGACTATTTTAGCGTAACCTTAACTAGTAGGTGAGCTCACGGGGCTCAAACCGGAGCGATGCTAACACTGACCCTAGCAAGAGTAGTGCTTCGCAGAATCATCCACCGGATCGGAAACGCGACCCCCTGAGAAGATCCGGCGAGAAATTCAGTGGGCTGTATCTATGGGTTAATTCGCTCGTCGAGCCCTTCGTCGCAAGCGACGGGTTCGACGAGGACGGTGACCGGAATAGAAATGCTTTAAGCGCTTTCGTATACACATAGGCTAGACAGTTGACGATCGTTTAGGTAAATTACCTGGACACTACTAATTCAACTGTTATCCCTTCATCGTGAAAGCCGTTTGTTCGAATACCGTTGTAACTATACTTGAGACTTCAGAACTTATATTTCAAGATGGGTGGCGCATTTACGTCGTAGATGTCTATGGGCTCCGGTAACCACTTAACACCAGGAGGGCTGTGAGCTCATCCAAGCGAAAAAAAATCCGGGTGGCTTTTTTAATGCCTATGTAGGCAGACGAGTATACCACCCACCTGACGGTAAGTAGTTGCCGTCAGCAATGCCAGGGGTAAAGCCAAGCCGTTGCCTACCGTAAACTGTTTATTTAAACAAAAACCATACAAAGCAGCCTTACTTTTCACCATATAAGCCTTCGCAAAGCTAAGCAATAAAAAAAAAATCTACCGAATAATGTAAGTATGTATTTTGTCTCCTGCAAGCTTTAAGCATCGATATAGCTGTATCGCTTTACATGAGCTTCACGGGTGTCTTATCATTTAGATCACGCAGACCTCAATTCGTTCTAGGGCTAATAGCTAAACTTTATAGAACCTTAGTTCGACCTTGCTTGTGATATTAGTTTGATATTAATGTTCCCAAGTATCACAACTTTGTGTGTTTAATTCGAATTTTGAAACTTTCATGAGTTTAACGCATAGTTTTAAAAGCTACGTCGTAAGTTGCCATCGTTAAAGGCTTTACGGCTATCAGATGATTGTCTGTAATTTGCGATGTCAAAGTTTCTCTTAGAAATTGAGCGCTCAGATGTTCTGCTGTACGTCCCGCCAAGGCCATGCACGATGCACGATGCAAAAGTACCATGAATAGGCTTGACGTACGTCGATAATTATTATTAATTGTTTGCCGGATTTGCACGACCAATATTGCATCCAGCGAGCGCCCCCACCACCGCGAACATCGTGCAGATATTAGTTATTTGAGTATACTCTGCACGTTTAAAAAAATCATCCAAAACCTCTTGCTATTTTTTGCCTCTCTTCTGCTGCTGCTGACAACATCAGAAGGACTCCCATTTTTGGCGTTTTGATAAAACAGCTGGCATTTTAAATAAATTAAAACCCTCTCATTTCATTCGTTCATTTTATTCTGTTCGCGCTTGATACATCCAGCACCACGGCCTTGAGCTGACGTACAGCCGTGATGGATCGTGAATAAAGCGCTAAATGCATCGTGCATCGTGCATGGCCTTGGCGGGGCGTACAGCAAGATGGATCGTGAATAAAGCGCTTTAGGGAAGAAAATGTCTTAAAAGCTCTCAATAAGTACGTTTTCGTGAGCTTTCGTTGACAACCAAGCTTCTGATCAACGAGCACCGTTATTCTGACGTAAAGTTGTTAATGAAGTGTACAGACATCCGAAAATGAAAACCGATGCTCACCTCGTCACAGCGGCAGAGACAGGAAAATTCTTATAAGAAAAATTTGATAGAGTCGAAGATACTATTGTTAATTAAAGTAATATACCGCAAACAACAGTACAGAATACTACTGGTACTGGTTGCCCTGACATCAATAACCTAAATACATCTTTAAACACACATTTCGATGTTCGAAACATAAGAGATGTTTTTTTTTTGTTATGATTGAAAGATTACTGGTGGCCCGGAGGCCTTTCCAGTTTTACCAGGACAGGTGGGCGAGCAAAGGCTCAGGCAGGAGGGGTGGGATTTGCTAACAACTGTCCGAGCGCCTCCAAAGGAGACCTAACAACTCAAGAGCAATTGCTTCGCCAATTAACACACAAGAGATACGAACAACTATGTACCGCGTGCTTAATGCGAGTTTTTTAACGTTCTCGATAGCGTAAAAGTTAAGTCAATTTTGTATGCAGTTGAGACAGCGCCCCTGGCGGCAAACGTAGGCATACGTTCCAACTCCATACAAATTTGAGTTAACTTTAACGTTATCGAGAACGTTAAAAAACTCGCACTAAGCGCACTGGTAATTAAAGCAACAAAACCGAATTCCTTGTTGCATTGGAACAACGCTCTTCTGTATAAACACGAGCGATTAGTGGACGTACTTTTTTACAGGTGGTAGAGTCTCATGTAAGTCCGCACTTGTAGGTACCACCACTCCGCCTATTTCTGCCGTGAAGCAGTAATGCGTTTCGGTTTGAAGTGTGGGGCAGCCGTTGTAACTTTACTGAGACCTTAGAACTTGTATCTCAAAGTGGGCTGTTAGCTCGTCCACCCATCTAAGCAATAAAAAAATAAATAAATAAAACATAGCATCCCTACAAACGAAGACCATCGGGTTGTGTGACAAGCATATACGCAAATAAATTTTACCGGATCGCATTCATCCCCCGTCCATGTTCGTGGACGCAATCGTTCCAAGAATGTTACGTCAGGAGTCCCTCGTGACCTTTACGCGACATTTGTATGACGAGACAACTCTACCGGATTATGATATTGCGACTTTGGGCCGTAGCCTGCACGTAGCATTGGCCTTCACTGACCGCTTGATGATATTCGGTGTTAGGCTTTTTAGGTAATATAATGAGGTGCCATAAGTCGTTATGTTATTCATACCATAAATGTGGTTTAACCTAGTTTTTAGACTACGAAACGTTTGGGAGTCGTCGAAGTCGAAGATGCAAGACCTCAGTAGACGTTCAATTATTACTTATACATGAATTTGGATCGTTTCCAATTTTGCGGACAAAAAAGTATTCTTCATGAATTTTATGAATTTAAACTTTTTCTAATTTTATTTTTTTGTATTTATTCATGCTCAGAATAAAAAATGCTTCATCACGATCAATTCAATCACTCATTTATTGATAATATTATATAATATTCATTTATATTTTTAATTTAACGCACGTGATAACGCCAACAAGGATGACAATTTAAATAGGAATCTTTTTAAAAAGCTTAGAAATCTTCTTTTGTTTTTAATAATGTTCTAATATCCAGTTAGTTTTCTTTTATTATTGTATTATATACTGATTAAATAAAATTGTCGAATTTCAACACGCATTACTGGAAAAATAGCAAACAAGTTTGAATTTGAGATTCGAACCAGTGATACGAATGACATTTGGGCTAGTTTTTAATGTATATAACTCCTAATTTAACAATGTTTACGAATATAACTAGTCAGGTCATAAGTATTGTCACACAGTAAAAACTTTTCTTTTAGAATGCTGGCCACAAAAAAGTTTATTGAATTCAAATTTCGGATTGTTCATGAAAATAAAAATATATACTTTTAGAATTTTACTCATTTTTAAATATGGAGTGGACGCTTAAAGAAGACCGTGTTGCAGTTATTGCGTTGCATCATTGCGGTTACGCGCCAATTCAAATTTTTAACATACTGAAAAATTTGAATATAACCAAAAGATTCGTTTATCGTACCGTCAAACGATACAATGAAGACTCTAGTGTAGATGACAGGTCAAGAAGTGGTCGCCCTCGGTCTGTTAGGACTCCAGCAGTGATAAAAGCTGTGAAGGCGCGAAAACAAAGAAATCCCAAACGTAAGCAGAAACTGTTGGCCCTTCAGATGGGATTAAGCAGAACCACGGTGAGAAGGGTGTTAAATGAAGACTTAGGGCTTCGGGTATATCGAAGAAAAACAGGACATCGTTTGAATGCTCGTCTAATGGACCTGAGACTGAAGAGATGCCGCGCTTTGTTGAAGCGGTACGCGGGAAAAAAATATCGGGAAATTGTTTTTTCGGAAGAAAAAATTTTTACCGTAGAAGAGAGCTACAAGAAACAAAATGATAAGGTGTACGCACACAGTAGTGAAGAAGCGAGCAACCGTATTCCGCGTATCCAACGAGGTCATTTTCCATCCTCGCTCATGGTATGGTTGGGAGTTTCTTATTGGGGCTTAACAGAGGTACATTTTTGTGAGAAAGGTGTAAAAACGAATGCAGTTGTGTATCAAAATACAGTCCTGACGAACCTTGTGGAACCTGTTTCTCATACCATGTTCAATAACAGGCACTGGGTATTCCAACAAGATTCGGCGCCAGCTCATAGAGCGAAGAGCACACAAGACTGGCTGGCGGCGCGTGAAATCGACTTCATCCGGCACGAAGACTGGCCCTCCTCCAGTCCAGATTTGAATCCGTTAGATTACAAGATATGGCAACACTTGGAGGAAAAGGCGTGCTCAAAGCCTCATCCCAATTTGGAGTCACTCAAGACATCCTTGATTAAGGCAGCCGCCGATATTGACATGGACCTCGTTCGTGCTGCGATAGACGACTGGCCGCGCAGATTGAAGGCCTGTATTCAAAATCACGGAGGTCATTTTGAATAAACTTTAGTGTCATAAGAATCTATGTTTTGTTAAGTTCATTTTGGTATATGAATGGTTACATAATGAATAAACTTGTTTCAATTATTTTACATTAAACATGTGACAGAATTTATGACCTGACTAGGTATAGTTATAGGACCACGTGCCTGTTGTCATGACAACAAATTTACTGTACTTATAATTACGGTAACGTTAAGGTTATGAGAATTAAATCAAATAACTCGCTTTTGGGCCCAAATTTGAAAACGACCCATTTAACAAACCACCAAAGCACTTTGTGCCGTGAAACATATTGTAAATTTAATGATAACCTAACAGACAGTTTGGAATCGTCGTGGCCTAAAGGTTAAGACGCCCGGTGTAGTTATATCGAACGATGCGACCATAGTTCAAATCCCGCAGATAGGTACCAATTTTTCTAATGTTATACATATTAAAGACGTATTCCACGATGATTGAATACAAAATCGTATAATAAAAATAAAACCCACAAATTTTTAACAGAAAACCGGTTGAATGCATTCTACCGACGCTGACCTCATGCTTGAAGTGGATCACGGTATTCGCGTTGTGATATTTATTCGACAATCACTTAATACTCGGTGATCTATGAGCTCGTCTAGACTTCTAGTGCAATTTAGGTGAATATCAGTGTGGACTCAGCCTTGTAACCAAGGTCAATGTATGCTCTCCTAAAGATAGACATACTTGAAAAACATGTAAATAGTGCTCAATGGGCAGGAGAGCTCACAGCCTCCCTGATGTTAAATAAATACCAGCACTGCAACGTAAATGGCACCTTCAAATATTAAGTCGTGGTCTTAGTTGCATTGGCATAAAGCCCTATCTTGTTTGCAGCTTCACTGACATTGTCGATATCCATTAGCAGCCCCCCACGATTTAATATACCTTAATTTATTTTCCATCCAATGGCCAAAAATTTATATATAGGTATATATAGGTATTTTTTCTTTTCTAAAGAAAACAGATCAAACAGATCGTCTAGTTCGAAGGTTCCGATGTATAGAGTGGGGCAGTCGATATTCAAATCGTCGATAACCGTAGCTTTCCGTTGTGTATCGACTACTCCACTCTATTTACCGAAATCTAAAGCTTCACGACAGAACAGTGAAAGACTCGAAACTTTTTATTTAATTTATTACTTAGATGGCTGAACGAGCTCACAGCCCACCTGGTGTTAAGTGGTTACCGGAGCCCATAGACATCTACAACGTAAATGCGCCACCCACCTTGAGATACAAGTTCTACGTTCTCAGTATAGTTACAACGGCTGCCCCACCCTTCAAACCGAAACGCATTACTGCTTCACGGCAGAAATAGGCAGGGCGGTGGTACCTACCCGTGCGGACTCACAAGAGGTCCTACCACCAGTAAACTCATCGAATAGTACATTAAAATCACGTTCTGTGGCAGCTCCATACATTAGCATAATAATCTGAATTGATTCGACTCCATGAGTCACTCCGCACATGCCCGCTATCATCAAAAGAAATCCATCGAGAGCCGGCATCTAAAAAAGTTAACGGATTTAACCCTCGCTCCTTTTCCTAATTTGCGTACGCTCCAACTTTTGTTTTACGTTGAAAAACACCGTATGACATATATACGAAAAAACCTACGTACCATTCTCGAACTTAAGGCTTGCGGCTAGGGAATGAAATAGCATGCGCATTCCCTCGTTTCCACTCCAAAAGGTTTTTATATATAAAGAAATACCTCATGACTATAAAGGAAGAAAAAAACTCGTCAGCGACGCGGAATGTAAGGCTTTTATGTTTTTTTCATATTACCCGTAAATTGGTCTTGCGGATATTATTTCGTCATCGGATATGCTTTTCGTACGCTCGGCGGCTGAGCGACATAGTGCACGTAACAAAAGCAAGTTAATTTTCTTTAAACATGAATTTGTGGTAATACCAAAATCGTGCAGTTTTAAATAGACTGTTCTTTGGCGATTGTACGCAAGCGAGTCGCGCCCCGAATGCGACGCTTTTTTTGTGTTTGAAGGATTACTGGTAGACTGGAGGCCTTTCCAGTTTCACCAGGACAGGTGGGCGAGCAAAGGCTCAGCCAGGTGGGGCAGGATTTGCTAACAGCTGCCTGAGCGCCTCCGAAGAAGACCTAACAACTCAAGATATGCGGCGCACGGGCGGTGCCTCTAACAGCTAATTGCAGATTTTCGCCTGGATGATCTGGATTGCCTGATAATACCGCATAGGATCGGGCTGCTTTTTTTTCCTGCCTATGCTGATAGCCTTAAGAGGCTCGGGGCTCAAACTGGAAGTGTTGCTAACACTGGTCCTAACAAGAGCAGTACCTCGCAGAATCTACCACAGAATCGGAAACGCGACCCACTGAGAAGATCCGGCGAGAAACTCAGTGGGCAGTGTCTATGGGTTAGTTTACTCGTCGAGCCCTTCGTCGCAAGCAACGGGTTCGGCGAGGACAGTGACTGGTGCTTGAGGTACCTAAAAGCATCGTTAATGGATCGGCAGAATCCGTAATGACGTGTTTAGGGCGACGTCGACCGTTTACCAATCGGTCCACAGGATCGGGTATGTAATTTCCGGCAGCCACAACAAGAGGGTTTTCGTGTCGTGCAGCCTTCTCAAAGTGGTACAATGATGCCGACTGTATATACTTACTGATTGAGTCAAGCTCCAGGTCATCACGTAGACCCACATTCCTTAGGATCCATGATGCTCCGACGGCTATCCTGTAAAAATGGAATTGAATAACTTGAAGGGGTTTCAAGTTGAGCATTCTGGATCCAAACCAAAATTTGGGCTTACATATGAAACAAATGATTTTAATTTAATTTAAATTTAACCAAAATGCCTTTTCTGCGCGGAGAAATTCAACCTCTGTAATTAACGAGTTTTTGAAACGATGTTCGAGAAGAGTTACCAGGACGTATTTTAGCATTGCTCTTGGCATTACTGAGGTTTTTGGGCGACAGTCACCTCCCATCAAGTGGATTATAAATCCACTAATTCTAGTCTAATTTCCATTTAAATAAAATTATTATACCCTATTTACTGTTTAAGATAAACACAACAAAAAAAGCTTGAAACCAAACAAAAAACCCAATATTATTAAAAATATTATACATTCTAAACCTAAATATTTGTAATGTAATATAAATGCAATTTAATTTTTTTTTTTATTTGCTTAGGTGGGTGGACGAGCGCACAGCTCACCTGGTGTAAAGTGGTTACTGCAGCCCATAGACATCCAGAACGTAAATGCGCCACCCACCCTGAGATATAAGTTCTAAGGTCTCAAGTATAGTTACAACGGCTGCCCCACCCTTCAAACCGAAACGCATTACTGCTTCACGGCAGAAATAGGCAGGGTGGTGGTACCCACCCGCGCGGACTCACAAGAGGTCCTATCACCAGTAAAAGACTTTTGTTTGTCAACTGACTTCTATACATTATCATTAAGCCAGCAAATTAAATTGAATAAAAAATATAATTTACATGATTACTGTTTTGATATGAACTATGTATATTTCTAGCGACCCGTGTACATGAAAAGTTTTACACCAAAATATTTTCATAAAGATATTCATATCCGATTTTCAATCAGTTGATTTCAGCTTGGGGGTTTTTATCCTTTCGCACTGTAGACTAAGTAAAAGGCCTTTGAAAGTTTTCTTTTAGATAAAGTATACTTTTCCTCGTTCTTTTATTTGTGTATTCTAGATGTTAGCTGTTTGTTTCTAATAAATAATAATTATGTGACTTAGTGTAACATCTGCTCTCTTCTTCTTTTTCTCCACCTTATCTCACTAGATGGGTTTGGCACAGCTAATTTTCTCTTCCATTCTCTTCTATCAGCCGTCATCTCAGCACTCACTCCTCTCTCTCTCTCATATTGTCATTTACACACTCCATCCATGTCTTTTTCGGTCGACCTCTTCCCCCTCTACCTCGCACTACCATTTCCATACATCTCCTAGTCACATGCATGTTCTCTCTACACATCATATGTCCATACCACGCTAACCGTCCGCTCTTGTGTAACAACAGCTATGAAACTAAAATGATTTTATTGTATTTATATTATATTAATACGTGGTCGTGAAGCGAAAATTTTGTATCCCTTTTTACGAAAATTGTGCCGACGGAGAAGTATGAAATTTCCCACACTTATAGAGAATATAGAGGAGTGTAGAATACTAATTTTTTTTAAATTATGCATTAGTAATACATTAAATCAATAAACAAAACATTACACACACTACCATGTATTTGACACAGACATACATACATATATATTCTTTGTCTACCGTCAAACTTTTTTTATTGCTTGATTAAAGATGGCTGTGGTCAAAATAAGATTAATTTAATATTGTTTATCTTTAATATTATTTGTCTATGTTGTGGTTTTGGCGAAATCTGTAACTAAAACCATAATAATGTTCAAACTAATAATTTCTATTAATTATAGTCGAATTTCGACTACTCCGGGACCACTAGCTGTCTTTAAACTACGTCCGAATAAGATCTGAACTACGAACAAAGCTTAAGTCTAAATTTATTTGTTAATCATCGGCACAATGCCTGCCACAAAGACCCAGAGTCGATAGCTTTCACAATATTTACTTTCACCGGAGACTGATTCATTCGAAGTACACAGCGCCGCAAAAGTGTTTATATTTTTTAATACGCTTTTATTAGCTTCATACGTATGTTAGTATGTAAAGGAATCTTTGAACATGATTTTGACCCCCTTCAAAACGTCGGATTAACTCGAAATTTGGTATACTTATTAAGGACCGATAACAATTCAATATTTAAAAAGAAATTGGAAAAAAAACAATTTATAAAAATTTTAATTGAACTAAAAAATGAAAAATAAATAATAGTTTAAAAAAACTTCTTAGGATAATATCAAAATAACCCTTCTACTCACATCTGTTCATAAAATATTTATAACTACTGATACCATGCACCTCACGCTTTTTTTTTACAATAAAATCAGTTTTTTACACTATTTTTTTTCTTATTTTTTAAAATTTATTTTCTATTTTTTAGTTGAATTTTCTATAAAAGCGTTTTTTTTTTTTTTTTTTTAAACTATTATTTATTACTCGTTGAACTTCGTACGGTGATTAGCACATACTGCATCGTTCTCTTTGTCAATAAAACGCACATTGGAGAGTATATCGTTGTAGCAATGTCGATGGCCGGCGGTGATCGATTCCGATGATTATTACTTGACATTTGAACTTAGTTTTCTATTAACTAGTGGTCGTCCGGTAGTCGAAATTCGACTATAATTAATTGGAATTATAGTTTGTACACTGTTATGATTCTGTTTTTAATGACTATTATACTTCCATAATCACAAATTTCGCCAAGACTACACTATAGAAAAATATTAATAAAGACAAACATTAATTTATTATTTAATCTATTCTCAATTTGACCACAGACGTCAAGAACAAAAGTTTGACAATAAATAAATAGTTCGCATCCGTGTGTGCGTCAAATACATGATAGTGTGTGTAGTGTTTTCTTTATTGATTTAATGTATTTTTAATGTATAATTTTAAAAAAATATAGCATTCTGCACTTCTTCTCTATAAGTGTGGGAAGTTTCATACTCCTCCGTCCGCACAATTTTCGTAAAAAGGGGTACAAAGGTATTATTAATATCTAATAATAATTTTAACACACCTCAATAGCGAGCCACAAAAATGATATGCACGAACCTCGTGAGCTGAGACGAACAGTTTTGTTGCGAATCAAACTAAATCAAAGAGCGGCTCAAGTACCTACGCAAATGGCCGTCGACACTAAAACTCTTCCATTTTAACACCGATTGAATTGATTCATTCCAAATCAATACTACCACTGGAATGTATCTGCTATGAAATGTATTTCTACTATGATTTTATAGGTTTTTAAAAACCTAAATTTTGAAATTCCTGCCCTAATAATACATACGATTGATTCGATATTTTATTGGCCCTATAAACCTATCGATTATAATAACTGTTCATAATATTTATAAACTACAGTAATGGATACATATTTTGTCAGAGATCTAAACGAATATAACTGCCTTACCAAGCTGGCTCTTATACCATAGACACAGCCCACTGAGTTTCTCGCTGGATCTCCTCAGTGGGTTGCGTTTCCGATCCGGTGGTAGATTCTGCGAAGCACTGCTCTTGCTGGGGCCAGTGTTAGCAACGTCATCAGGTTTGAGCCCCGTGAGCTCACCTACAAAAGTTAGGGTTACGCTGACATAGCCTCTTAAGGCTACCAGCATACTCGTAGGTAGGGAAAAAAGAAATAGAAAAAAAGGCCTTTATCTGCACGTATAAAATTCTCGTGATTGTGGGTACACAATCCTAAGTCCTAATACGGTAGGCAGCGGCTTGGCTGTGCCCTTGCTGATGTCCATGGGCGACGGTAAACACTCACCATTAGGTGGGCCGTATGATCGTCTGCCTACAAGGAAAATAATAAAAAATAATCACAGCATTCCGTTGTCGATTGTACCCGTTTATCTCTTTCCCATAGTTTTGTTTCCTTTCTTCGAAGTTATACAAAAGTTCTCTCTCAGCGTTCTGAGTTCATCAGTAACGTTTAGCGAAGATTCCTTTCATCTAATACAGTTATCAATTGGAGAAGTACGAGTCACTCTTTAGCTAGAACAGTCCCTCTGAAATATCAACGGTGGTGGACGCATTGGCAAGTTAATTGGCTTTGAAATCGGCCAGACTAGTAGGCTCTCGTTAGAGGATTTCAGAGAATATGCTCGCCTTGTGACGTATATATGTACATATGTCTCAGTTTCAGCTGTTTTGAGTTGACGATAGTATTTTCTTCGATTCTTGGGAGTCGAAGACATAATTAGAACTAACTGTACGATTTAATCTTGCATTCTTTTATTGCTATAATATTATTTCGTACATTTCGAGTACTTAACTGGTGATAGGACCTATTGTGAGTCCGCGCGGGTAGATACCACCGATCCGCCTATTTCTGCCGTGAAGCAGTAATGCGTTTAGGTTTGAAGGGTGGGGCAGCCGTTGTAACTATACTTGAGACCTTAGAACTTATATCTCAAGGTGGGTGGCGCATTAACGTCGTAGATGTCTATGGGTTCCAGTAACCACTTAACACCAGGTGGGCTGTGAGCTCGTCCACCCATATAGCAATTAAAAAAAATTAACTGATTTCTTGGCTACGGACGACTAAGGATATATTTTTCTCACAATTATGCACATCGCAAATAATAAATATAATGTCAGTAAAAACGCGAGATTAAGCCGTAAAACGTTCTTGTAATTATCTATTAAACCGAACGTCTCTTTTTTTCATTTCTTATTTGTTACCAAAGGCAAAGTCGTCGTGGTCTAAAGGATAAGACGTCTGGTGCATTCGTATCGTTGTATCCCTATGAAATGGGGCTCGGGTACCAATGCCAATTTTTCTAATGAAATACGTACTTAACAAATGTTCACGATTGACTTCCACGGTGAAGTAATAACATCGTGTAATAAAAATCAAACACGCAAAATTATAATTTGCATAATTACTGGTGGTAGGACGTATTGTGTCCGCACGGGTAGGTACCGCCACCCTGCCTATTTCTGCCGTGAAGCAGTAATGCATTTCGGTTTAAAGGTTGGGGCAGTCGTTGTAACTATATTGAGATCTTAGATCTTGGGATTTGCTAACAGCTGCTCGGAAGCGGTCGGGCAGCTGTTAGCAAATCCCACCCCTCCTAACTGAGCCTTGCTCGCCCACCTGTCCTAGTGAAACTGGAAAGGTCTCCGGGCCACCAGTAATACTTCAATCATAAAAAAAAACCTTAGATCTTATAACTCAAGGTGGGTGGCGCATTTACGTTGTAGACGTCTATGTGCTCCAGTAACCACTTAACACCAGGTGGGCTTATATATCGAGAGGTGAAAGGCTAGTTGGTTTAAGTAGAAAGGTTTAAGCAACATTTCTAAAACTTTACAGGAGAGCCATTTTTTCTATAGCGTAGCTGGTAAACGCCTTTTCACGTCACACGCGGCCGATGACCCTGTGCGTCATTTGAATTTTATTTACATGGCGTGGCAATGAGCATATTATCTGTACTTATCTATCAACAAAATTAAGAAGGATCTTCCTGTGTTATTGTCTTCTTATAAAACAACTAGCGACCCGCCCTCGCTTCGCTTCGGAAACATTAAAACACACATGAAATCAAAAAAAAAAATTAAAAAAAAATTAAAAAAAGTAGCCTATGTTCATCAGGGACAACGTCGGCTTCTAATGGAAAAAGAATTTTTCAAATCGGTCCAGTAGTTTCGGAGCCTATTCGAAACAAACAAACAAACAAATCTTTCCTCTTTATAATATTAGTATAGATTTTAACACACACGTCTCTCGTTGGGTGGGGACATTGTAATATACTATAATCATCCAATTCACAGTAACCGCACAAGAGGAGACGGGGCTCATGGTAAAGATATTTATGAATTTAATGTATTATGAAGTGACACGATTATTTTTTATTGGTTATATGGGTGTAGGTAACTGGAGAATAGATGCCCATAGACATCAACGCAAATACCTTGACACCTTGAGTTCTAAGCCTCAGTTTTACAGTAAAACTGCTTCCATACCTTTCAAACTGAATAACATTACTGCTTCACGGCAGAAATAGGCAGGGTCGTGGTACCTACCCGTGCAGGCTCACAGTATGCCCTACCACCAGGTTATTTAAGTTCATACAGAAACTAAGCTAATTGTATGGAAACACTAGATGTCATTTCCAAATTGCAGTAAATTGATTTGTAATCATTGTTTTGAATTTGTGAATAAAATTTAACATCAGGGAAATTTAAAATGTTTGTTTCCCTAAATATCTTGGGCTATTACAGCCGTTTGAAAATAGTTAAACCGATGCATCTGTTAGCAAATAGTCAATTTAATTCTTTTTAATGTTTATTCATATATTTGGGAAACCATTTAATATACGTAGGATTGGTAAGAACGGAACGTATGAATAGGGTGTGGAACGCAGCGTTAAGATGTGAGTGAGAGAAAACGGAAAGAAAGAGAGAAGAGAATGACAGACAGAATGACAGAGAATTGGAAGATGGCGAAGACGTTTGAAAAATGAGCAAGACGCAATAAGAGTGATTATTATTAATTATTATTTTATAAGATTTTGGAACAGTGTAAATTTTATTTTATGCGCTGCGATCCCTATTCTACATATACATACAATATATTATTTTTATCAAATTCCCTCGAACATTCGCCCAACTGCTATCTGTTTTTAGTCTCGTCACTATCAACAACTACATTTTCTAAATACGATAAATACAATACAGTTCTTAATATGTTGAAATTAAAACAGAAAATAAGAAATTATTTAAAGACTACATAACTAGTCAGGTCATAAATTCTGTCACATGTTTAATGTAAAATAATTGAAACAAGTTTATTCATTATTTAACCATTCATATGCCAAAATGAACTTAACAAAACATAGATTCTTATGATGCAACGCAATAACTGCAACACGGTCTTCTTTAAGCGTCCACTCCATATTTAAAAATGAGTAAAATTCTAAAAGTATACATTTTTATTTTCATCAACAGTTCGAAATTCGAATTCAATAAACTTTTTTGTGGCCAGCATTCTAAAAGAAAAGTTTTTACTGTGTGACAATACTTATGACCTGACTAGGTATTTATAAATTTTACTTAGTGTACCAACAGTGCCCGACTCTCTCAATCAACTCCCCTCCATCCGCAAGCTGTGTTCCCGTGTTGCGTATGTTTGTTTACAATTTCATTGCGCGAAACCGGTGGATTGTTCTAGAAAAATATTAAACAATAAATGCGTTCAAACGATTAAGTTCATTATTACGAAAACATTAAAGCTAACAATTGCTTCTTCGGATTTTGTCGTTTACGACCATTTTCGTTTCACTTGTGGCATTCGAGAATGCGTTTGAATTGAAATTACTAGTGATTACGTTTTTGTAAATGTGACCCTTATAGCTTGCGCCTAAAAGATTAGTTTTGCACCGAAGGAAAAATGGATATAGGACAATTTCGAAAAACCAGTTGCGTTCACGCTTCGATACCGTCAACACAAAAATATATACGGGTTTATTTTATCTCATGTCAACAGCAATTATCGATAAATGTTTTGGAAAATATTTCACTGTAAAAATAAAACGTTGTCCCCTAATAACAGCTAACAGTAAACATTTACTTTTAAAATTGATTCTATTTTACCTATTTCATAGAATGAAAAAAATCATTTTCCTAAAGTAATTTCAACAAAACATTTGTAAATAAAGTACCACCGGCATTTAGGTTTATTTACGTAATTTGTTATAATCCTATTGATTAGTGGTACGAATGTAAATTAATTCACAGATAAGTAAATTTTCAATCTACAAGTTTTAAGTGTTAAGTTTCCCTACACTATGTAATTAGAAGTATATGTATTTTTAAAAAATTCAAAACAAAATATATCAATGGCGGCTTGAAGAATGAGATATCGTAACGCAGGAGACAAAGCGAGGACATCAATAACAATAAATAGAAGAGTCTGCTTTGTTTCGGGACACTCAATTACCGTAATGGAGACCTCATTGCCACCAATCAAGGTTTACCAAAATCACTTTACAAAAAGATGCCTTTGGTAATTCTGAAGCAGGAACACTAATAACTCTGACTTGCTTACGAATCAAACTAAATACTCAGTCATCTTTTAAATATATCTGAGGAAATGTTTATAGGTATTAATTTCGAGTAGCTATAACAGAACATTTGACAGATGGCTGAATTTCGCTAACGACGTTTCCAAGGCGATTTTGAACATGTACAAGTTCCGAACAATGACTTACTGGTGACTCTTACTGGTGGTAGGACCTCTTGTGAGTCCGCGCGAGTGGGTACCACCACTCTGCCTATTTCTACCGTGAAGCAGTAATGCATTTCGGTTTGAAGGGTGGGCCGTTGTAACTATACTTGAGACCTTAGAACTTATATCTCAAGGTGGGTGGCGCATTTACGTTGTGGATGTCTATGGGCTCCAGTAACCACTTAACACCAGGTGGGCTGTGAGCTCGTCCACCCATCTAAGCAATAAAAAAAAAACATTCCGACTCGAGTCGGTCTATGGAGCACTTTCACTATCCCGGTGAAAGATCTTCCGTTTGCCGCCCAAAAAACGTATTTTAAGCTATTTCGAAGGCATAACGTTCAATAAACAACTGAAATTAATATAGTGAATGATTTGGTATTGAATATTTCATTTTCTATTTGTTACAATAATATAATACAATTAAAACAACATTTACAGTTGCTGGTGGTAGGACGTCTAGTGATCCCGCATGAGTAGGTATCATCATACTCCCTATTTCTGCCGTGAAACAGTAATGCGTTTCGGTTTGAAGGGTGACGCAGACGTTGTAACTATACTGAGACCTTAGAACTCATATCTCAAGGTTGGTGATGGCATTTACGTTATAGACGTCTATAGGCATGTATATATGCAATATATGCAATAAAAAATAATTTAAAAAAAATTGAATATTGCTTTTATAATTACATTTTAATTATTTTCGACATTTAGAATAATTCGAAGTTTTCTCTGGTCACGGAATTAAATCGATACAGCAAACGCGAGGCTAATCCAATAAAAGTAAAGTAAATTATGAAAATGAAT
The DNA here is from genome assembly GCF_003987935.1 of Bombyx mandarina. The sequence goes on from NW_021011561.1 coordinate 1,370,318, forward strand.
AGCATACGCAGTACACAATAATAGCATGTCAACATAGCGAGGAAGAGAAATATAATGATATATCTCTTTCGTAATTATTTATTTGTTGAGTAAGATCCACTTTTATGCGAATTAGCTGCAGTTTTGTTCATTTCCTGTTGAGACTAGCCGGATGTTTTGCGGTACAATTCATACGTTTTCCTACCTATTCACTGGCAGCCTGGGGCTATTCGAGTTTATCGCGGAAGAGTAGCTGAGCTTACGATCTCACCCTGAAAAAATTTGCTAGTCCTAGCCGCCACAGCAGTACTTCTCAGAGTCCATCACCGGATCGGCATCGCGACCCACTGATAAGATCTGACGAGAAACTCAGTGGGCACAGTTTATAGACGCATTTAATTTACTGCAACGCACTTAAACACACATTTACTAGTCTCCTTAAAACGTGAGATTAAAATCTTAGTTAATTTTATAATCAATCCTGAATCAAATCTGAAATCGTGTGCCATACGCCATTTTCATTTTAAAGGTATGACGATATTAAAGACTAAACGAAAAAATGAAACGCCTAACCACAATATACATTTAATAATCACTACTTCAACTGATATTAATTCAATTAGGAATAAAGTACTTTCTCCTTTTACCTAAATTTCTCAAATGTCAAAACACTCCAAAACTTTCTTCGTAAGCGCACCAAGACAACATAAAAGTTGCAAATAACCATTACGGCCGGCAAAAGAAATCGAAAATCATAAAAATCGACCCGGAAACATAACAAAGGCTCTGACTTAATAAAAATAAACAAAAGCAAAAGTGAATAAACTCAGTTGACCTACAACTAGATGCATCGGAACGTTTCTGCTAACGGTACACGCACACACACACACACACAATTAGGTTTTAGTATACGATAGTGTAAGTGCGCGTCTGTGTGTGAAACGTTTAGTGCAGAAGTCGCAAACATTGCGACGGTCTTTACACTAATAATTTTTGGACGCACTTTTGAAATTGAACCGACTGCATAAATCATAAATATAAATATAGTAAAATATAAAATTAGGTACATTAAAATTATAAATTGAATAGCCAATATCCTCAAATTTTATAAAAAAATTCCTATTTAAACTAATTATATACTAGTCTTCAATCACGGATATTTATTAACGCATCCTATTGTACAGATATTCAAAAAACAAAAAGATTAAATTTAAGTATACCAAATGTACATTTAAGCAAAAATAACAATCGTACAGAATATATCCGAAAAAAAACGTGAGCCGTGCTAGCATTTACTAATTTTTTTTTATTACCTTATAGGCAGACGAGCATACGACCCACCTGATGGTGAGTGGTTACCGTCGCTCATGGACGTCAGCAATGCCAGGGGCAGAGCCAAGCCGCTGCCTACCGTTTAATACTCTCCACAAGCCTCGTTTGAAGAAGGACAAGTCATAGCGCTCGGGAAACACCGATACACATAGATAATATTTCTTAAAATCAAGTTCCGAACTCAGTCTTTCGACCAAATTACACTCGATCGGTGGATGATCTTAACTTTGTCGTTTCTTATAAACTAGCCCTTCGTAGCGATCTCCAAAGGCAGGATGCTGCCTACCCTCCTTCTAGTAATAATGATCAGAGTAAAGAAAAAACACTCGTATATTCAGTCCACGTTCACTATGAAGTTTCTAAAATGAATTATTTAGATCTGGATGTCTTCTGACGATATGTGTTTTGACAAATGTCAATATTTACTATAGTCAATTGAGTAATTGGGCACTAGATGAAATTCATTAGTTATAGAACAACTTGTGAACCCTCATAGGTGAGTAGTACCACCCGGTAAATGTCTACCGCGAAGCAGTAATGCGTTCCTGTTTTAAGGGTTCCGATCCATCATACTAAAAAAAAAACACTTAGACTTCATATTTCATGGTAAATGGCGCCATTCTCGTTGTGGTGTATAGGCACCATAGGGTAACCCCCTGCTATCTATGGTAACCTCCTATAACCACCTAATACCAGGTAGGATTTTGACTAATTATTTTTTTTTCCTTGAGGAACATTAAATATTAGACATTAAACAGAATTCCGAGAATGACATAATTTTGAAAACGTAAACAAACACTTTCTACTGAGTCATGAGTCATGAATCATGGAATAAACCGGCCCGACCCATTCGCATGTTGACGACACCTGCACTAACATAGCTGGTTATCATGAACGGTTCGCCGTACATTCTCGAAACGTAACCAGAGCCTATAAAAAGCCCGGTCGTCTCGGACCCGGCGTGAGTTATTCCGAAAGCGATCGCGAAACAACAATGCTAAGAAACGTCTTACTAGCCGTTGCGTTACTAAGTGTGGGCTCTTGCCAGAGCAGAAGACACAAGGTCGAGGATCCCTTCGTGGCACTAGACAAACATGTGTCAAACACTCTTGCCTATCACTACCTATGGCCGTGGAGCCAGCTCATCAGGGCGGCCGCACTCCTGGACGCCGAAGACAGCTTAGAAGAGCCGCAAATAATTGCAAATGACGACAAACTTGAAGTGAACATGAACGTGAAGAGATTCAGTCCTGATGAGATCAAAGTAACAGTGAAAAACAAATACATCACGGTCGAAGGAAAGCATAAGGAAGCCGGCGACATAAAGAAGTTCTTGACGAATCATTTCGTTCAGAGATTCGTTTTACCGCCCGGCAGCAAACAGGAAGAAGTGCGAGCGATTTACAAAGAAAACGGTATATTAACTGTTTTGGTTCCAAAACACGAACTGCCACCGCCAACACCAGAAAGATTAGTTCCCATCGAAGTAATAAAGCCAGAAGCTACAACAGACAGTACGGACAAAATTGTGGTTACCACAGAAAAGTCTTCGATTCCAACATCCACTGCTGCCCCGCTAGAAGAACTGGATTTGGCTGAGGCGACAACGCACGCTGGCAAAATCAGGAAGAAGGAACTCAAAACCACGACTAAAACGACAAGAGACAACGAAGTCGCAAAGGGTATCGACGGAAACGGATTGGATTACGCCCTTGTTGAACCAGATTCCGAGTGACCGATTCATAGTTAATAGTGAACTAAGACTGATTTAGGCTTTAAGACCTAAAGACAAAGGTATGACAGTTGATAATTTTCATTGTCTACGTGATATTCATTAAGCAGTTGTTTTTTTCTTTTTTCGTTTTCAAAATAAACGTTATTTATTGAATTATCTTCGTTTCATTGCTTCCTCGCCATTTTCCGAACAATAATTCCGTTTTATTAATCCCTTATTCATTTTAATGTTTCGTTGTAAATTTTTGTTCGAGCGTTCGGAATGAGTGTTAAGCTTTTTCGGTTTTTCATTTCGGATGTTTTCGCTTTGTTGCGGATTGCCATTTGTGGTATTTTAATATTCATTGAAGTATGCAGTATGAATATTATATAAATTTTTCAATTACGAATCGTTCAAGAAGAATTTTTAATAATATTAAAAATCTATTAAAACAATGACGGAAGATCAAAAGTCTTGATTTTTCAGTTTACGTGCTTCGTGGTAAATGCGATATAAAGCAGTAAACTCAGCTTTAACATTATTCCTAGGTAAATTTCGACAAGGAACTAAACAGTTATTGAGTTCTATCTAAAATTCTTTTCTACATTAAATAATAACAACAATTACCGTTATGTAAGTAAATAGGAAACCTCGTAGGCCAAAGCAATTGTTTATAATTTTGTTAGTTAATTTGTTTTCTTCTTTTACATCAGTGTTTCTACCGTTCCAAATTCTAAGCACTTTGTAATCAAGGACGCTTCATCGAAAGCTCTCGGCTTAGATTCTCAGTACTGCAGGTGCACACGAGTAGCTTCAACAAATGGGTCTAATTCGTATAGGATTTCGTCACAACGTGGTCCGATTACATTGGTAACAAATACATTCGTTATCAAAGCGGTATCTTGGGCAATTCCTGAACGCAAAGTCACAGCTATTGAATTCGACGCCAACCACTGAGTTTGTTTGTAAGCCTTTATTGTCCATGAACGTCCTACTGTGAAGTAGTCTGACGTTCCAAGTTGAAGGAAATTGAGACTTTTTTCCCCTACCTATTCACTAGCAGTCTAAAGAGCAATTCCAGCTACACACGAGTAGGTGAGCTGACGGGCTCAACCTGAGAGAATTAGCTAACATTAGCCCTAGTAAGAGCACTGCTTCGCGAAATCTACCACTGGATCTGAATCATGACCCACTGGAAACATCCGGAAACATTAGGCTATTAGTTAGTTCACTAGAGAACTCGACGAGGACGGTGACCGATGCTTTAAGAGCCTAAAAGCATCGAGAGTGGAACCGGGGCATCGGACAAGACATCTTTTGGGCGACGGTGGCTTTGCATTGTCCCGTCGGATATGGTTGAGACTAATACACGTCTCAAAGTCCGCGACTGCATTCACATTGCGACGTGCTATAGTATGCTTAACACTAAACAGACCTTGATTTAATCAGCACATACAGTAAGCACAATAATAAAAATAACCGTTAGTTTTTATTATGAAACTAAGATGAACCTTTACAATTCTGCAGACCGAAATACATTACATAACTACAAAATGTTGTGCAAACAACTTCGAATGCAACGCGTGAAATAACAGAGCTACATTACATTGTACATTAAATCTAGACGAAGATAGTTCCAAGTAAAGCAATAAACATGAGAAGTGCAGAGACGAAGCCGTTGTGGAAATATAGCGTGTATTTTTTAAGAACTGATGATGCGGATAAGCGAAGGCAACAAATTCATAGTTATGACAATAAAAATATCTCACCCTCAAATACTTACAAACCAATGAATTCTTACGAATAAATAGAAGATGTCCTTTAAAACATAAGAAACAACGTGCTTTTGTCATTAAAGTCTTCTAAAATCTGTCACAAGTATTTGGGGACTTTTGGCTAGCTGGACAAGGTTGGGGTCACCAGTTTGGGGGTAATGACAAAAAGGAGATCTTACAACGAGTGGGTGCAATTGTTCAAGAGACCCGACAGTCAAAATTTTGTTGTTTGAAATTTGTATATATCTAAGGTTATCTTGTAGATGTTGTTAGCGAGATTCAGACATTATGAAATATCTTGTTTTCTATAATGGCTACCGCCATCAACCTTATTATTTTTATGTATCAGTGTTTTGTTTGAATCTCGAGGTTTCATTCTAATTAAGTAAAATATGCTTGGTGAAAAGTATAGGAATTTTATGGCTTACCTTACAGGTACGAGCTGGCTTCATTGTTCAATATACTGGGTAACAAAATGACTATAACTACGACTTATTAACGAAATGTTATGAAAAGTGATAATAGATAATAACATTTGTCTGACAATAATTAAAAATACTTTTTAATATGGTTGTTTTTTTTTATTAATTTGGCTCCAACGCCTTTGGCATTGATTTTTCCAATGTCAAAGTATTTACAAAAATGACAGGTGCTTAGAGTGGGAAAAAATTACTAAATCTAAATACAAATAAATTTGGTCGGTTTTTCCATACGCGAATCTGTGGTTGCAAGAGCAGCACAAACAAATATAAGTTAGACTAACAACTTTAGAGATGAATATTATTAGCAGATAAAAATTTACACAGAATATTTACACGTTTAGAATAGACTAAATTAATAAACAATTAATATTAATAGGCCGGGGAATGTCCTTTGGAAGGATATCATAAAAAGGGGATACGATATTGGGGCAGTCGAAGAAAATGTGATCCAGGGTACCCTCATCTAATCCACACTCACAAAGGGAATGGTCACGGACTCTAATTTTGGCAAGAAAAACAGTGGAGCAAACATGGGTAATATGGTTTAATCGTTACAAATACTTTACGGTTTTCGTGGTCACAATTAAACCGTAAAAGTAATTTTTATTATGTCTACGACTCATAAAAAATTGATGAAGATTCTGATGATGATGATACTATTGATGATCAATTTTCCTTTGAAAACACAATTCAAACAATTTCATTCTCTATATTTTTATACACGCTTCAAACATACGTATTTAAATATAAATATTTACTAACAATCACCTCACGTTAACTGGTCCCGTGATAAGTTCGTAAAGAACTTGTGTTACAGGTACCAGATAACGGAAATAAATGTAAGATTTTTGTTATACACATACATATATTTAATATACATCCATAACCCTGGAAATTATCATACAAATATCCTTACGCGGAAGTGGCATTGGATTGGTCACACTTTGAGAAAGCCTGATACCCACCTATCAAAGAGAGCACTGACCTGGAAAGTGTCTGGCAAAAGGAAGAGAGGCCGCCCCAGAACAACTTGGCGTCACTCGGTGGAGCAAGAGCTAGGGGTCTTGGGCATGACGTGGGAGGAACTAGAACAGACTGCCTAAGACCGATATAAATTGAAAAATTTGATTCGAGCCCTACACCCCAGCGGAGGGTAATAGGAAAGAATGATGATGATGATGATGATACAAATATCTTCCCTTGGCGGGATTCGAACCCGCGACCCCCTTGTTTGTGTACCACTACACCAGACGGCCGTTTAAAATCTTGACTATAGACTAAGCGCAATATTATCGAATACGCACCATTTACAATCACGATTCTACAATAAAATACATTGTTTTGGTTCGTTACAATGTTTATAGCAGACAAACTACCGTCACGTCCATCCTGGATTGTCAACAGTTTGTTTTAACTGCATCGCCCTCAGGGATGTTGTTGTTAAAATGTTTTATTGTTTTCACACAGATATTTTTAACTGCAAAACGCTCATGGAAGCTAGATGATAAACTGTCGCACGTGTATCAAACAGATTTTTTTAATTTTTTTATTACACTTCATGTAAAATTTACATTGGCGGATTTAATACTTAAGGCATCCTCTACCAGTCAACTAAAGTTAGTGCAGAGTATATAATATTAGGTGAATTGCATTGTAAATTAAAATACAAATACAAATATATACACAAAAATACATACATATCATAAATGTAAATATATTATATAAACCTAAACACTTCTTTCCACACAAACTTTCAAATGTTTATCGTGGAGAATACACTTTATTAGATTCATCACTCGTGACCTATAAACTAAATTCAACCGATAACCTACAATAATTTCTATTTGACTTATTCAATGAACTTTATTACATTCTAGAAAAAAAATATTACTGGTACTGGAATATATATGGGAAATCTGAAAAAGTCGCTAATCACAACGGTAATCAACTTATATCGAATATAATAACGAACTTATATCTCAAAGTGGGTGGCGCATTTACGTTCGAGATGTCTATGGGCTCCAGTAACCACTTGACATCAGGTGGGCTGTGAGCTCGTCCACTCATCTAAGCAATAAATAAAAAAATAAGAAAAAAATAATAAATCGGTAACCCAACAGACGTAGAGCAGCAAGCCATTTCTACCTGTAAGTATTTAGGCGATTAGATTCACTAGAGAATGTACAGTAATTTTCTCTGAAAATACCAGTATAGTGGAGCTGACATGCGTAAATCCTTCCCGCTTATTTTGCAGTGAAACGGTTATACGTTCCGATTTCGACCTCATTACTCAAAGGGGGGGGGGGCGTTATTCACGTTGTGAGTTTTATAGGTTCTGCTCACCTTGTACCTAATGAATTTATGACCTCTCTGCCCGTGACAACAACAAAAAATTAAAATCAAAACTCAATTTACGACGCAATGAATGTCAGTACAAAATGTACATCACTAGTGATTCACATCATTACGAATCCTCCCGATCCATTAACGGTGCTTTTAGGTACCTCAGGCACCGATCACCGTCCTCGTCGAACCCGTCGCTTGCTACGACGGGCTCGACAAGTGAATTAACCCATAGACACACTAAGTTTCTCGCCGGATCTTCTCAAAGGGTCACGTTTCCGATCCGGTGGTAGATTCTGCGAAGCACTGCTCTTGCTAGGGCCAGTGTTAGCAACAATCCCGGTTTGAGCCCCGTGAGCTCATTTACATGCCAAGGAGAAGCTGAAATAGCCTCTCAAGGCTATCAGCACAGGTAGGAAAAAAACTATTGCTTAGTTCTTCAGTTAGTACTCGAAGTTGCCGTTCGTTTGCTATTATTGTACAATTATACATTATTATCATTTAAACTGAAGAGAAAAAAAATTTGAAATCTTAACAACCTTTATTAATTAAAACATAAACATAAAAAAAATTATATATGGCAACATTAAGTCATAAATTTCATAGTATTTATTATAAACATCTCCTAAAACCTAAAATCTTATTGCGCACGGATTTAATAACGAGAACTACTGACGCCTGCAATGATTCACGAGCAAATATATACACTAATAGCAATACCTTTTATTCCTAATGGCACAAGGCGCCGTTCTAACATGCACAATAATTGGTCTCATCCCAGGCTCATTTATTAATGACTAGTCGAAGTATACCATCAAATCCTTCGACCTCCAATATTTGTAAGGATAATAACCTGGAAACTAGGTACCTACATTTCTTTTCACAAAAGCGAAATATCACAAGATTTCCAAGAGTAATCCTCTGACAGATTTTCAACCTATATACCTAGATTCTGTATTTATGATATAAGACCTCTTAGTGAATGGGTATTTCGCAAATCCTATCCAGAATGGCTTTTACATCTACCATTGTTTAAATAATAGCAACGCATTCGTATCGAAGCAGTTGCTATAGTGCCGATAATCCTTTTTCCGGTTTAGCCCCATTAATAAAGGTGCTTCAACATTTCCAAATAAATTATAATATTATTTTTGGAACGAAGTTCCTTATGGGACGATGCGGTGGGGTACCCTAACCGGGAAAAAACGTCCGTAACGTAAGATTTTTATTAGNAGTTTCTCGCCGGATCTTCTCAAAGGGTCACGTTTCCGATCCGGTGGTAGATTCTGCGAAGCACTGCTCTTGCTAGGGCCAGTGTTAGCAACAATCCCGGTTTGAGCCCCGTGAGCTCATTTACATGCCAAGGAGAAGCTGAAATAGCCTCTCAAGGCTATCAGCACAGGTAGGAAAAAAACTATTGCTTAGTTCTTCAGTTAGTACTCGAAGTTGCCGTTCGTTTGCTATTATTGTACAATTATACATTATTATCATTTAAACTGAAGAGAAAAAAAATTTGAAATCTTAACAACCTTTATTAATTAAAACATAAACATAAAAAAAATTATATATGGCAACATTAAGTCATAAATTTCATAGTATTTATTATAAACATCTCCTAAAACCTAAAATCTTATTGCGCACGGATTTAATAACGAGAACTACTGACGCCTGCAATGATTCACGAGCAAATATATACACTAATAGCAATACCTTTTATTCCTAATGGCACAAGGCGCCGTTCTAACATGCACAATAATTGGTCTCATCCCAGGCTCATTTATTAATGACTAGTCGAAGTATACCATCAAATCCTTCGACCTCCAATATTTGTAAGGATAATAACCTGGAAACTAGGTACCTACATTTCTTTTCACAAAAGCGAAATATCACAAGATTTCCAAGAGTAATCCTCTGACAGATTTTCAACCTATATACCTAGATTCTGTATTTATGATATAAGACCTCTTAGTGAATGGGTATTTCGCAAATCCTATCCAGAATGGCTTTTACATCTACCATTGTTTAAATAATAGCAACGCATTCGTATCGAAGCAGTTGCTATAGTGCCGATAATCCTTTTTCCGGTTTAGCCCCATTAATAAAGGTGCTTCAACATTTCCAAATAAATTATAATATTATTTTTGGAACGAAGTTCCTTATGGGACGATGCGGTGGGGTACCCTAACCGGGAAAAAACGTCCGTAACGTAAGATTTTTATTAGTAATGCACACAGTGTAAAACTTAACTTTGTAATAACGTACAAATTAGTAATGCAGATAGTGTACGACTTAACTTTGTAATAACGTACAAAAAATAACATATTTTTTTATCATTCATTGACCACGATCTCAGAGCGTTCGTTTGCGCAATACACTAACTCTTATGCAAACAACCGTGAATGAAGTGTACCACAATAAGTTNTTTTTATTAGTAATGCACACAGTGTAAAACTTAACTTTGTAATAACGTACAAATTAGTAATGCAGATAGTGTACGACTTAACTTTGTAATAACGTACAAAAAATAACATATTTTTTTATCATTCATTGACCACGATCTCAGAGCGTTCGTTTGCGCAATACACTAACTCTTATGCAAACAACCGTGAATGAAGTGTACCACAATAAGTTCGCACGTTACCGAATGACTGTGGGTTGTTACGAAACCTCCAGTTTTGTTTTCTTTATACCTCGAATAGAACTTAAAATTAATATTTTTATAATAAGGAACTTAGTTCTTATCCTGTGTCCCACGACATCACACATCTTTTTTTATTTATTTATTAAATGGGTGGACGAGCTCCCAGCCCACCGGGTGTTAGGTGGTTACTAGAGCCCATAGACATCTATAACGTAAATGCGCCACCCACCTTTAGATGTAAGTTTTAATTACTCTTTTATTACTTTATTACATAAATACTCGCACGGACCATGTATAGTTAAGTGGTTACTTTAGCTCATAGACATTAAAAGGTTAAGCTCGTGAGCTCACTTAACCGTCCGCGCCTAGCTAGAATGGCCTCTTAGGCTACTAGCAAATAGGTAAAGAAAAAATTGTATATATTTAAAACATGCTCTTTGTTGCGTCTATTTCTTAGAGGTATCTTGAAGTGGCCAAGAAAATGAATAAATGCGTTTACTTCTTCAAATATGTACTCATTATATTATTTTTATATCGACGCTTGAAAGGCAAACGTGACTAAGCGACAATAACTGCTTTGTACATAAATGACAGGCAATAACCATATTCGATGCGCAAAAAAATAAGATTTCTAGGTCTATTGAAATAATTTCAAACCTACAACTAGATTCGTTAAAATATAATTTTTTTCAGGTATTTCTCAGTTATATTTTAAATTAATTTCAACTTTAAATTAGTCTACTGTAAAGTTCACACTTCACGCATTATCGCTTAGTCACGTTTGCCTTTCAAGCGTCTATATATTTTACAAAATAGAATTGACATGCGCGTCCAACTTTTTTTTTCGTGTCATAATTTTAAATTTTGACAATTGGTGCCACTATTGCGTTTCCTGATCTATGATTGGTTCGTGCGATATGACGTCATCATTGGCCAATCACAGCCATCAATGTATGACGCGGCGTTGATTCGTTAACACTCTTTATTCTGTGAACTTAAATTATAACTATCACAATTAATTATTAACGTACAAAAATAAATTAAATAAATTAAGGAAATTAATTATTTTTCATCGACTTTTAACAGAGTAAGATCCATCAGAATCATAGACACCGCTCTTGTAAATACCCAACGAACCGTATTTTTCGTGTCCATTCGTTTTGGCGTACCCAGAATTGACAATGGCGTATTTATCGTAAGCATACGGTACAGGGTCGTATTGGCTCGGTCCATGGTCGTAATGCCCATGAAACGGCACGTGGTCATGCTCAATGTACTCGACGTGATGATTTTTCTTCTCTTTCAAATAGTGTATGAACCAAAGTCCGAAGTGCCATAGTTTTGATAGCAAAACGTAAAACAATATCCCGTAGACCACCTTCAAAACGAATAGCTTCGTTGCCGCCACGTAGAAGAAATGAACTGCGGACGAAATAAGAATGAAATTGAATATAGCATTTGATTTAGAAAACATGAGTCGTCTATTATCAAAGGTGGCAATCTGTGCATTTGGACAAAAAATTTTTATTGATATGTCAATACAGATTGATTTGAATATAATCGTCTCCTTCAAAGAATACGGTTCAAAACCTGCATTAAATAAAGGTTAATAGTTAACCTGTTATTTATCTAAGATGTCGTTCTGAAGAGTTTTGTGACTGCCAATGGAATACAAAGTCAATAATTCGTTTTTCTGATTTACCAATCATTATCCAAAAGTCAGATTGCCGGCTTTGATAATAGTCGACTCACATATGGGAGTTCACATGTTCTTAAATAATAATTGAGTCATGAAAATTATAAGCCTTTCTCAAATTGTTTATATTAGGAAGTCTTTACCGATTCCCATGATTGCAATTATAAAATGTGTTATATACATATAAAATATGACCGATTGATATAACTGATGGTAGGACCTCTTGTGAGTCCACACGGGTAGGTACCACCACCCTGCCTATTTCTGCCGTGAAGCAGTAACGCGTTTCGGTTTGAAGGGTGGGGCAGCCGTTGTAACTATACTTGAGACCTTAGAACTTATATCTCAAAGTGGGTGGCGCATTTACGTTGTGGATGTCTATGGGCTCCAGTAACAACTTAACAGCAGGTGGGCTGTGAGCTCGTCCACCCATCTAAGAAATTAAAAAAATATTTAAAAAGATCATAGATACAGACACAAAAATATGCTGTTATACTTAATATTTCAATCTCAATAATTCTGTAGTAGATTTATTTAATACACAAATAGATAAACGAGCTAGCCTCATCCGATGTTAAGCATTAATGGGAGTTAAAAGTGAGAAAATTGACGCTTTATTGGCATCATATAGTTCTGAGATTACGCGAATTTATATTTATATTTTTCGTGCTAGATAAACTAGCCAACAGTCTTATCAATGGTTACTTACATTTAAGTAATTTAAAAAATATATATATTAATTCGTTATCAATTCAATCCCAAGGAGAGCTAAGATCAAATTAAAAATTAAATAATATTATTATCTACAATTATATTTATTAGGAACCTACCGAACTTCACTGATGCCTAAAATAGCTCAAAACCGTTTCCAACATGCTACTAGGTCGGTCAACGTGATTCTCAAACCGATCTAAATATCCGTATTTAAAATGATCGTTTTGTCCAAATTTGTAATCGAACAGATTATGATTCGGTCTGTAATTACTCGTCTCGTAATAGATGTACGGGTCGGGCACGTATTTGAATATCGCTAGGGCCCACGCCATAAACACCAGCAATTTTATAGTGCCCAATACGAGGGCAATGCCCAAACATATCTTGAATAATCCGACTTTAGCGGCGAGTACTATTGCTAAGTTGACTGCAACAAAAGAAAAAAAACATTTTTTACGGATTTTTTTTGTGAAAAACTCGCTATTAATAAGAAATGAGTTATATTCGTATGTTTCTCATAGCTTTTCAGCTATTTATCGTATTTCACGATTCATAATTGCTTAGTAATGAATATATTAATTAATTCAAAATGGCGGACCACACTCAAATTAATGGCAACCCTTTGCCTAAAACTGCGAAAAAATTATACAAATAAAAAATTAATCATTGAAATAAGTAATTGAATTTTTTTCACCGTAAATGTAAACGAGGTCCTTTGAAAAACTTTTAAAAGAATTATCTTTTTTCAATTAACTCTATATTTTCAAGGTTCACGAATGTTCTTTAATACTTTTTCGATACTTCGATACGATACTATTATACTTATTCATATGGCGTGGACACTTAGGACAATTTTGATTTAACTGCTTGTTTATTTATTTCTTAGATGGGTGGACGAGCTCACAGCCTACCTGGTGTTAAGTGGTTATAGAGCCCATGGACATCTACAACGTAAATGCGCCACCCACCTTGAGATATAAGTTCTAAGGTATCAGTATAGTTACAACGGCTGCCGCGCCCTTCAAACTGAAACGCATTACTGCTTCACGGCAGAATTAGGCAGGGTGGTGGTACCTAACCGTGCGAACTCACAAGAGGTCCTACCACCAGTAAAAAATGCTGCCTATCAAAAGCCTAATATTCGAATCAAACAACTTCGTCACGCGAATAAACATAAGAAGATTCGCTTCCCTCTCCAAGCCACGTAAAAGCAATTAAAAATTACAGACTAATTAAACATTTAACAATCCTTTACAACTCCGGACGAAACTTAAATTAAACATAAACTTCTTTGATCTTAAAACATTTAACGGCTCCCCTTAATTTCATCTCATTTCCACATTCTCAAATAAATAAATGTTTCAAAACGTTAATTTTATGCTTCTCTCAACGTCCGCGCCTTTTAAGTGCATTCCAGATAAAAAGCCCTCAAGCGCGTCGAAAAGAGGACGCTCGTTTTAAACCGGCCGGGATTTAACCGAACCGGGTACTTTCATGTAATACCCGGTTTCGCTGAACGGACCATTCAGAAAAATCGTATAAATTAAAAATGTCTCGTAACCGTTTTGGAAAGGAATCCGCCTTTTGTTTTTCAATTCATGCGGGGCTTTGTAAAGAGTAAGTAACTACGAGTAAGTCCCTTAACTCTTGCTTTATAACGAATCTATATATATATAAAAATGAATTGCTGTTCGTTAGTCTCGCTAAAACTCGAGAACGGCTGGACCGATTTGGCTAATTTTGGTCTTGAATTATTTGTCGAAATCCAGAGAAAATTTAAAACGTAGATAAATATGAAAATGCTCGGAATTAAATAAAAATAGCAATTTTATTTTTCCTTTGATGTGTCCCCCGTCGGGCGGATTCCTTTTTTTGTTTTAAGTTTATTTTATACAATAGTTTAGGTCTTTTATTAAAATTTATCGATTGAGGCACTACGAAGTCTGCTGGGTTAGCTAGTAACGAATAAAAACTATCAATATTAAAACTCTAAGAACTACATATATAACACATTATTTATGTATGTAAGTATATTTATGTGTATATTTATATATGTCTATGTATATAGATGTACATATGTATGTATGTTTATATCGACGGAAGAAAGCGTAATTGTCATCTTTTTAAAAACCCAATTTTACACAAGTTATAAAATTATTCCGAATACAATAATTTCTATACTAATATACAAATCTACAGTGGTTTTTATGGATGTTCCTTTATAACTACTGAACTATGCATCGGATTGACGTGAAACTTAGTATCCATGTAGAAAATACAGCTACTTAATGGATAGGCTAATATTTATATGAGTGCTGGACTCCCTACACCAGTTGCGGGGGCGTTTATGATGAGAATATTTGTGGGGGTCAGAAATAATAATGTTAATTTGAAATGCTCAGCGAAGCGGACGGATACAGATAGTCTATGTATATACCTATAGATGTACATTTGTATGTATGTATGTATCGATGGAAGAAAGCGTGATTGTCATCATTTTAAAAACCCAATTTTACACCAGTCATAAAATTATTTCAAATACAATAATACATAATCGACGCTTGAAAAGCAAACGTGACTAAGCGACAATAACTGCTTTATACATAAATGATAGGCAATAACCATGTTCGATGCGCAAATAAAATATATTTCTAGGTCTATTAAAATCATTTCAATCCTACAGCTAGATTCGTTAAAATATACTTTTTTTTCAGGTATTTCTACTTTAAGTTAGTCTACTGTAAAGTTCCCCATTGTCGCTTAGTCACGTTTGCCTTTCAAGCGTCTATATAATCTAGATTATATGTATGTATGTATAAATTATATACCAATTTTCAACTTACTATTTTTATAATTATAATAAGAGTTACATATTAATTTTTGAAATAATTTTATGGCTCTGGTGTAAAGTTACGTTTTTCACGACGATTCCGCTTTCTTCCGTCGAAATGGCTTATATCGGATGAGCTCCGCCTCGTCTCCATGATTACCACAATTAAAAACAATCGTCAAGACTCACTCAATAAGGCGTATTTTGCTTTTCCTCTTGCTTCGACTTCTCCTTTTTCTTCGTCAAGAGCTCCCTCGACAATACAAACAAACAGCAATATAATGTATAAGATTTTCATTTTGTACGATATTAATCTTCTTTTAATCTTTTAAGCTTGGAAATATATCCGATTTTTATTTACATAAATAAGTTTTTGTGTTTTCTTGTCAACAGTTCACTTGTAAGTTGTAGTCTGAAATGTTGAATGTTGAATCGATGCGTTTGACGGGAGCAAGTGATAATGAAGTGATAAGTAAAGAAACAGGGTCGGAGTTTAGAAATTGTTTAGTGGGAGATAAATTTTCCGAGATACTTTAATGTATATGAAACTATCATTCTAGTAAATTATTTTTCGTTATTATATTTCTTTTTTGCCTTTGTAGACAGACGAGCATACGGCCCACCCGATGGTAAGTGGTTACCATCGCTCATGGACCTCAGCAATCCCAGGGGCAGAGCCAAGCCGCTGCCTCCTACCGTTTTTTTTATTGCTAAGGTGGGTGAACGAGCTCACGGCCCATCTGGTGTTAAGTGGTTACTGGAGCCCATATACATCTATAACGTAAATGCGCCACCCACCTTGAGATATAAGTTCAGTCTCAAGAATAGTTACAACGGCTGCCCCACCCTTCAAACCGAAACGCATTACTGCTTCACGGCAGAAATAGGCAGGGTGGTGGTACCTACCCGTGCGGACTTACAAAAGGTCTTACCACCGCAATAACGCAATTTATAATTTTGCGGGTTTCATTTTTATTACAAGATGTTATTTCTTCACCATGGAAGTCAATCGTGAACATTTGTTGAGTACGTATTTCATTACAAAAATTGGTACCCGCCTGGGATTCGAACACCGATGCATCGCTCAACACGAATGCACCGGACGTCTTATCCTTTAGACCACGACGACTTCAAAAATACCTTAGAGAAGATGGTTAGCTGGTGTTAGTATGGCGGGTAGCCATCACCCAACACAAGGTATTTGACAGATGCCTGATTCTCACTTACGATATTTTCAGGATAAGCTTACATATATGTAAGTTTCGAACAACAACTTTCGGACCGTCGGTCTAGCGAGCAATATCAGCCGCTTGCACCTCGGTGGAAGATCTTCTCGTGGTCGTTAACCTTTTTTTTAATAAAAGAGGGATTACTAGTGGTCCCGAGGCCTGTCCAGTATCAACAAACCTCTCCATATTTGAAAGATAGGCAAATGTTTTAGCATTGCAATCTTTCTAAATTTTCCATTTTCTATTATGCCTGAATGCGTCCCTGTGTGTTCCATGAAAGTTTTCACTGTTTCATAAATTGTTACGTTTAAAGCACAACAGCATAACAATTTTCACATAACTTCGAAAATAGAGAGTAGCGTTTCGTAATATTTGTACTATTTTGTTACGTAGAAGAAACACTTCTCATTCAACAGAGAAATTTTGAAAGTACGCAATAATGTCGTAGTTCGAATGTTCCTGAAGTAAGAATACAGTAGGTATGAGTTTGCATAAAATTTACGTTATTCTTTTTTTTTTATTGCCCTTGTGGGCAGACGAGCATACGGCCCACCTGATGGTGAGTGGTTAACGTCGCCCATGGACTTCAGCAATGCCAGGGGCAGAGCCAAGCCGCTGCCTACTGCTTAATACTCTCCACAAGCCTCGTTTGAAGAAGGACATGTCATAGCGCTCGGGAAACACCGTGGAGGGGAGCTCATTCCATAGCCGGATGGTACGTGGCAAAAAAGATCTCTGGAAACGCACTGTGGATGACCGCAGTGGCTCCAGGTAGTACGGATGAACTCTACTCCGGTGGCGGTTATTCCATTATAATGTCATACATAGTTAAATAGGATAGTTTTTTTGAAATCAATCTATCTAAAATATCGCCGAAAATCATAGTATGCAAAAAGGAAAATATCCTCTGATATTGAATGTCCCTCTAAGCTTTTGCCATTGCTGACGTCCATGGGCTACGGCAACCACTCACCATCAGGTGGGTCGGTAGGTGGTACATTGGTCTGCGTACAAAGGCACTGAAAAAATTTAAAAGTTATCACAGAAAAATTTTGGTGGATATCAAAAATTGTTTTTTATCTTGCAATATGTTTATATTATTATATGTAATGTTTACTGTATGCACTAGGTTTGTATTCCTAATTCTTCTTTCCTTGTACGGGCCTACTAGAAGAGATTTCAACATGAAATAAGTTGTGCCCTTGTACTCTGTATCCTTATTGTCGTGTTTCTTCTAAAAGCTGTGTGTAGAAAATATATTAAATAAAAAAATAAAAAATAAAATAAAAACTTTTAATATAGAATATTATCATTGGCTTTACCATATATTAATTTACGAAGAGCGTTATTTTTAATTAGCAACTGATTTACTTTATGATAAATTATTTTAATTTAGTGTTCGTAAAAGTATCGTAAAAGCTGTATACATTGAACACATTCTTTACGAGACGACTAATACGCTCGTAGAGGTGCGAAAGAGATTTTATCGATAGTTTCAAATATCTCGTAATTTGTTTGTAAAGATTCATAGTTTATTGTTATTTCAATTCGTTTACTAGTAATGCGACCTATTGTGAGTTCGCACGGGTGGGTACCACTGCCCTGCCTGTTTTTGCCGTGAATCAGTAATGCGTTTCGGTTTGAAGGGTGGGGCAGCCGCTGTAACTATACTGAGATCTTAGAACATATATCTCAAAGTGGGTGGCGCATTTACGTTGTAGATGTCTATGGGTTCCAGTAACCACTTAACACCAGGTGGGCTGTGAGCTCGTCCACCTATCTAAGCAATAAAAAAAGAGATGATACGCTTTATTTTAAAATACCCACTCATCATACTCTTGTGAATTCTTCACTCGCCTTATACCGTGTAAAATCCTCTATACAACATTACCGCCTTTAAAATGTAAACTAAGACTGTAAAATTAAATAATCGAATCGATTAAAAGTGCTTATTGCAGTTAAGAGACTGAAAAATTTTCATCGATAAAAATCGACCGAACATTTTACACATCACTATTATCGAAAATGAGCGGTTTAATGAGTATTGTATTTTAATGATCAGCGTATATACATAAAAGGCGTTATTAACAAATAAATTAATATTTAATACACACAGTATACGTACTCGTAATATGGGTATTTTATTTTGCATAAATGAACGAAGGAATGCATGTCGACCTGCTGTTATCTGGTACCGGAGCCCATAGATATATTAAAGTGACGGCCACCTCCCATGTTGAGACGTGAGGGCGTAGTTTTTTTTTGTATAAATATTATAAAGAGGAAAGATTTGTTTGTTTGTTTGTTTCGAATAGGCTCCGAAACTACTGGACCGATTTGAAAAATTCTTTTTCCATTAGAAGCCGACATTGTCCCTGATGAACATAGGCTACTTTTTTTAATTTATTTTTATTTTTATTTTTTTGGTTTCATGTGTGTTTTAATGTTTCCGAAGCGAAGCGAGGGCGGGTCGCTAGTTTTGTATAAAAAAGGCCGCTAACCGGAAAGCTTGATAGACTCGTGCAGCAGTCCGTCAAAACACATTATCGTCAGAATATGTTCAGACGAAAAAAATCAATATGAGAACTTCATACACTGAAAACACTAGTATTTTTCCTTTACTTTCACCATGATTACTAAGAGCCGTGTATATTGTGAATCTATTGAATCGAAATTACGGTACCACTTATCCAGCAGAGATAGATGTGAAGTTCTATTACTTCTATAGGCTGGATTTTGATGACACGATGTAGGTACCTAATTCATTCATCTTGGAAGTAGGTCGTGAGAACACGCGTCTGAAATATAGCCACAATATTAATGAAAAAAACAAACAGAAGAATATCATTTTTCATTTTCACAAATTTACTCAATTTAACCCCTGATCCAAGTCTGTCGATAACAATTGTTATCCATAAGCAATACTCAGAAAAGCGTAAAATATTACGGTTTTGGTAAAAAAAGTGGCTGTGTTTGACATACTTCATCAATGTGATGTTAAACATCAGTTTATAATGTTTTTCTGCTCTTACTGGAGACATCTATAAAGTCGCAACGCAACTGCTTCATGACATAAGCTAAGTATAATATTTAGAGAATGCTCCTGCTCATTCTGCAATTAAACACTTTTTTACTGGTGGTAGGACCTCTTGTGAGTCCGCGCGGGTAGGTACACCACCACCCTGCCTATTTCTGCCGTGAAGCAGCGGTTTGAAGGGCGGGGCAGCCGTTGTAACTATACTAAGACCTTAGAACTGATATCTCAAGGTGGGTGGCGCATTTACGTCGTAGATGTCTATGGGCTTCAGTAACCACTCTAACACCAGGTGGGCTGTAAGCTCGTCCACCCATCTAAGTAACAAAAAAATAAAAAAAACACCCTTTTTTATGATGAAGTGGCACTATATTAGACTGACACTACAAATTTTATGAAATATAAGGAATAGGTTATGATTTTTAGTGACTTTTGCATGAGCCTCACGAACGCCCTTGCTAAAATCCTTAATGGATCCACTTATCGTCGCGTACTCGAAATATATCCATTCAGCTACGTTACATAATTTGTCACTGTAAGTGGACACGTCAAAACGTAGCGCGACCTCGCTTCGTCCGTCACTCAATGTATCGATCAAAACAATATCATATTCTTTGTATTCTCTTGGTAATATTTTTATCTACTAGAACCAATATAGTGTATGTAGTTCTGTTGCTCCATGATCCTCTTAAATTGCTTTTTCGGAGAACGTGAAATTTTACTAGAATATTTTATGAAGGTTTTTTTTTTGCCTAGATGTGTGAACGAGCTCACAGTCCACCTGGTTTTAAGTGGTTACTGGAACCCATAGACATCTACAACGTAAATGCGCGACACACCTTGAGATAGAAGTTCTAAGGTCTCAGTATAGTTACAACGGCTGCCCCACCCTTCAAACCGAAACGCATTACTGCTTCACGGCAGAAATAGGCGGGACGGTGGTACCTACCCGTGCGGACTCACAAGAGGTCCTACCACCAGTAAACTCACAAGAGGTCCTACCAACAGTAATATAAGATAGAAGAAGATACTAAGTTTGATTATTCAACTGAGCATTCTTGAGGGTAGTACAGATTTTTTTAAATTAGAACGTCAACATGGTGTCAAAGGGTTCGGTAACGGCGAGCTTGTTCGAGCATTTATATATTAATGAGATTTTAATCAATTCCAACAATATGCCACAAAAATTATTGAATGAGTAAGTCATCGTTCTCGTCGAACCCGTCGCTTGCGACGAAGGGCTCGGCGAGTAAATTAACCCACAGCCCACTGAATTTCTCGCCGGATCTTCTCAGTGGGTCGCGCTTCCGATCCGGTGGTAGATTCTGCGAAGCACTACTCTTGCTAGGGCTACTCTTAGCAACGTCGTTAGGTCTGAAATAGTATCTCAAGACCATCAGTTTAGGTAGGAAAAAAGAAAGAATTAGTACAACAAAATTTCACACAATACAACTACATGATTATTATAAGTGCTTCTGACTTCCCGCATACATTTTGACAGAGCCTGACAAATGAGATAAGATTAAGTTGAGATCACTTAGTGAGACTCCCAAATTACTTGTGTAATTAGCACTCTGGCGATCTCCCAAGACTCCGCGTTATTCTATTACGAATGCAACTAAGAATACATTAAATCTTTTCTTTGTCTCAGCTATTATCCGTCTTAGACTTGGCCACGTTTGCTCTCCAGTTTTTCTTGCAAAAATTAGAGTCCGAGACAATTATCTTTGTGAGTGTGGATTAGATAGGGTACCCCGGAGCACATTTTCTTCGACTGCCCCAATATCGTGTCCCCTCTTTATGATATCCTCCCAAAAGACATTCCCCGCCCTAATAATATTAATTTTCAATTTATTAACTTTAGTATATTCTAAACATGTTAATATTTATGTACATTACTCTACTAACTAGCTGATCCGGCAGACTTCGTAGTGTCTCAATCGATAAATAAAAGACCTAAACTTGTGTATAAAATAAATTTAAAACAAATAAAACGAATCCGTCTGACGGGGGACACATCAAAGGAAAAACAAAATTGTTATTTTTATTTAATTCCGAGCATTTTCATATTTATCTACCTTTTAAAACTTCTCAGGACTTCTACAAATAATAATAATTCAAGACCAAAATTAGTCAAATCGGTTCAGCTGTTCTGGAGTTTTAGCGAGACGAACAGCAATTCATTTTTATATATAGAGATAATATATTTTTTTAAAGAAGTTAAGACGAACATTTTTGTTTGTCCTGTTCTTAAGATTCGAGTATGTTTTTTGATCAAAATTATTTGTTTTTAGAATTTTTTTTTTCTTTCTCTAAGTAGCGGTTAATTTTTTTTAGTGTGACATTGACAAAATGACCATAGGTGTGGAGACATTTATTAAAAAAAAAACTTTTCTGTTTTAGAGGTCCCTGAACTCGTCTTTTTCCTTGCAAAATATCGTTTGATATTTTTGTTGCAGTATGTAATAATACAGTGTGCAAGAACGATCTTACTAATGTAGTAGCTTAAGATCTCTTTTCATTTTTAAGCGGTCTAGATTCGCGGCATCCGCCACGAAATACTAACTGACGGTACGGAGCAATAATACGTTTCGATTTGAATGGCGTGGCAGCCATTCATTCTCCTGCCCTTTTCCCAGTAACCTGAGGTCGGCGCAATATGTTTTCTCGTTCCATACTCCTCTATCATATACCATTTCTTCGCTCACTCCCCTCTAACACATATCGTCTTTCAGGCAATCCATCCATTTCTTCTTAGGTCTACCTCTTTCTCTATATCCTTCCACATTTATAGTTAACACTCTCTTACCAGCCTCATTTTCATTGCGTCTCATCACATGTCCGTTGTACTATAAAACTGAAACTTAGAACTGATGTTTGAAAATGGGTGGGGGAATTTACCTTGTTTATGGGCTGTGATAATCACTAAAGACCAGATGGACCGTGAACTCGTTCACCCATCTAAGCAAAAAAAATATAGAAATCGCGATTTAATTTTTATTTGGAATGAAGCTACTACCGGATCGAGATATTTTTGCTGTGAAATAAAGCGCATACTCGAAATTCAGAGTAGTGTCATAAATCAATAATACGGTAATAAAGGAGGTACAAGTTATAAAACTCGTAAAACTCGATTGCTAAGTAAATCCCGGTTAAACTTAACTGCGCGATGAGAAGTTCGAGTACACTTCGAGCTGTTTACGAGGCGCTGGAAACATACGGATCGCTGCTTTGTAATGTGCGCTAGAGTTTTGGAGGAAATTACGAACATACAAAAATTGAGAACTTCAACATCAATTTACGTTCTAATAGTACAACAGTTTCAGGCGTCCTGGGTGTTTAAGTTGTATGTGTAGGTTTTGTTCAAAAATATGGATACCATATACATTCTTCAGGTTAATTTTAAGTTATGTATCTTTCGAAACTGCTCAGCGGAAAAATCGCTGTTACACTGTTTGAATTTGCAATTTTGTGTTTTTTATATGGCTATGATCTAATTTTAAGATGTGTTATTGGGAAATATCTTGATATAAAAGTGGTGTTGAGTTGAGAAGTTGAATGGTTGTTGATGAAGTTGTGAAGTGAAGATTGTATGACCATAAACTATCATCAATGCGCATAAAAAAACGGTTTATTGAGTCTGTGATCATATATAAAGCTTGTGTGTTGTGTAGGGTCATAATGATAAAAGACACGACAGCTTGCAACATGTTTGTTTTGTGACGATTCGACATAGACTAAACTAAGTTCGCTACAAGTTGGAATCCGGTGTCTGCACTTCGATTACTTGAAACTACTACTACTATGATAAGAACTTCCATCATAGGGTGCACGAAAATAACTGTAACGTAACGTAACGTAAAATAAGTTTCATCGAAATTAGACAAGAAGTTTGCTGATAAGACAAAATATATTTTTATTGATACAACAAGAAGTAATCTAAAAATAATTAAGTTACCGAACCTCGGAAACATCACATCGTAAATGTCACGATATAACTTGAGAGACAATAACAGCTATAAAAGCGACAATGTCGCACCTTTAGAATTATAGAATCCCAACCAAAAAATATTTGTTTTAGGGAAAACATCGAATAAAGTCTTCAAACCGAAAAGACATAGAGGAAGGGCATTGCGTGAACGAGACCGATGGATAAGTTTGTTTCTTTATAAGCTACTTTTGGTCATTTGATTTCAAAGAGTCGCCGAAAAGGGTCGTTCTTGGTCCATTTTTAAATTAAAATCGAAATCCGAAAATTTCTTAATGGTTCTCTATAATTCTAAAGGTGTGATGTGTATCTATTTAAAAAAAAACAGGCTCTATGGTAAATTTTACTGTCAATCAAAATGTAGAACCGACGAGGGCTTTGAATTAAATCAATTCTTTCGGAGTAATCTCTAAAAAAATGTTGTATTCAATTGAACGACATTTATGCACGCAGCTTGTCCGTACACATTATGATCTCCAGTATTTACATCTTAAGCTTTATTTTGCTAAGCGGTTGGCGCTACACCGTGTGCCTGATTTATAGTATCATTTGTAATTAGTTTATCAGCTAACTACATTTAACGATGTTTGAGGATAATATTTTAATTTACATAATCACAATGTTCTTGATAATGAGTGTGCGTTGTGAAGTTTTTAGACAGTAAACAATAATTCATAATGTTTTGTTGTTTTTGCTGGTAAAATGTTTTGCAACTGTATAATATTTATGTACCGCTCAAATTTTGAATTCATTTAATTATTATTTTTGCTGTTATTATTAAAAATAGAAGATACACTGAAAGTTCTAAATATTCGGACTAGATATTATTAATGCGAGTTTTTTTTGTTTCTATTAATTTTTTTTGGTCCATAAACATAATACCAGGCTATACTGTTTTTGTTTGCCAAAATCCGTATGTAATAAGAAGCATGTTCACAAATAGCTTATTCACAATTTATTTACAACATTTTGAAGACGGTATTAACAAGCCTGTGTTATTCTCTGAAAAGTCCTTCACCTGCCAATGAAATCGAGTTTCAACTAGGAAAACAGGCAGGTAACTTAGATGGGCTTATAAAATTAAATTACATTTAAGAATTACCTTCTACAGTAATCAGTACTAGTTTTTTTCACGGGAACTCTAAATAATTTCTAGATAAAATGAACTGATAATTGAAAATCGATGCCTACGAAATTTGCGTCGGAATCGATTCACCCATTATACTGACCCAAGTATAAAGAAACAATAATTAAAAAAAGCCTTAATTTAGAAATCATCGATTAAATACTTGGGCCCGCGGTCTCGCAGTCGCGGACCAGTCCCACGGTCCCACATACCTCGCGCACCCCCTAGGCGCGGAGACCTCGTAAGAGGTTCGGCCCATGGCCCGAAAAAAAAACATCGATGGCCACTTCAATTGTATTTAATTGCTATTGCGAGTACCCAGCGATTTCAAGAGCCATATTAATTGAAATATCAAAACACATGCTAGCTTTCTAGTATAGAAACCTGTGTACTCGTTGTCTCTGTTAGCGGTAGGCAGCGGCTTGGCTTTTCCCCTGGCATTGCTGAAGTCCATGGGCGACGGTAACCACTCACCATCAGGTGGGCCATATGCTCGTCTGCCTACAAGGGTAATAAAAAAAAATCATAAACAAAAATACAGAAAAAAGTCAATCGTTTATTCGGTTAAATAAATATAAACCCATAAACATAAGTTTGCAGATATCTTAATGTTTCATTCTACGAAATAAGGTGCCGAGTCGAGCACCGGGTTACACTGAAAGTTTTGCATAGCTCATGTTTAAAACAATTTTATGTAAAGTAAATGTATTACGTAAATATCAAAGGCAAACACTTCAGAAATATTTTCAAGTTTTAGAAAATCTTGGCTACCCTACCACACAATAGTAATGCAGATTGCACTGAAGCAAGTTTTTTTTGCTTTTAAGTAAACAAGTGAGCTTAACTACGTTGATCTGGAAACTTAACTATCGCGAACAATACTTAGGGGAGTACTAAATGTAATTGCTGATAGCATTAGGAAAATCTTGAAGCAATTTGTAGTAGATTTAGTTAAATGGTTTTGGCTGGTGAATGTCCATTACGTTTGATATTCGGTCCTTTTTAAATGTAGCGGGCTTTTTATTCCAAATGGCCTTAAAGTTTATGCGATCAAATGAGCCTTTGAATCTACCAACAAAAACACTTTCACTTTGAACCTGAAACTCTTCCAGAAATTCATTTTCAAAAGGTGAAAATAACAAATGATAATCACGCCTTTTATCTTCACTTAGCTAATGAATTGTCAAAATCTTACATTTGAGTCGACTATTATCAAAGGCGGCAATCTGACTTTTGGACAATGATTGGTAAATCAGAAAAACGAATTATTGACTTTGTATTCCATTGGCAGTCACAAAACTCTTCGGAACGACATCTTAGATAAATAACAGGTTAACTATTAACCTTTATTTAATGCAGGTTTTGAACCGTATTCTTTGAAGGAGACGATTANTCCATTGGCAGTCACAAAACTCTTCGGAACGACATCTTAGATAAATAACAGGTTAACTATTAACCTTTATTTAATGCAGGTTTTGAACCGTATTCTTTGAAGGAGACGATTATATTCAAATAAATCTGTATTGACATATCAATAAAAATTTTTTGTCCAAATGTACAGATTGCCACCTTTGATAATAGACGACTCATTTATCGAAGTAAAATAGCACTATTTAGATAAAGATGTACTGGCTTTGCTAACCTTTAGATAAGATTAAGGTTGTGAGGTTTCGTGATGTTGAGGGCTTATTGTGCGCTCTCCTCCGAAAACCTCATCGGAGCGGTCAATAAAACACTACTTATAATTAATTACATGTTTATTCGCGTCAGTGACCGCGGTGGATCGCTGCACGTTGACCACTGACTGCTTAACGTGTGTTGCTCATTACTATAAATGCATAGTAAGCTAAGCGGGGCGGGGTTTTATTCCCCTACAAGGTAAAGCCAACCGCCCTGAGCTTACAATCAAATGCAGTCAGTGCTTAGTAGTAGATATAGACAACACCGCGCAGACTCACATCCGCGAATCCTATTCTTCGACTTAAGTCATTTCGTTGAAAAACCGACTTTGGGGCAGGACTTTTTTATAGATAGGTGGTGTTCACGGACCACCTGGTATTATCATCGGAACCCATGGACAAACGTTGTTTCCCATCGTGATATGAAGTACAATTTTTTTATTTGTTGCTTAGATGGGCGGACGAGCTCATAGTCCACCTGGTGTTAGGTGGTTACTGGAACCCATATACATTTACAACGTTAATGCGCCACCCATCTTGAGATATGAGATATAACCGAAACGCATTACTGCTTCACGGCAGCAATAGACAGGGTGGTGGTACCTACCCGCGCGGACTCACAAGAGGTCCTTCCACCAGTGATTGACGACAGAGGACCTACCACAAGTTTCAATTGCTCTACAAAAAATCTCCACCAGTCAAACCGGCGCACTGAAAACACGCCCTACCGTTAGGAATTTTCTGACCAACAACCAAAACAGTATCCATGAAATACGCTACAAATAAAATAGCATTTAAATTAAACCGAAAACAATTTGGGAGTACCGCCAAAGTTCATTAAAAACCAGTGTCGGTTGTAGTTTGAGGGGACCCGACGGTGAACCGACACGCGTGCGGACTCTAGTGGATTTATTGGGGGGTTAAGGCGTGTGGCACACTAAATGATCGATAATAACGCTTTAGTTCGCATTTCGTTTTTTTTTATAGACATAAAAACATATACATTTACTGGTAGGTGGTAGGACCACTTGTGAGTCCGCGCGGGTAGGTACCACCACCCCATGAAGCAGTAATGCTCTTCGGCTTGAAGGGTGGGGCAGACGTTGTAACTATACTTGAGACCTTAGAACTTATATCTCAAGGTGGGTGGCGCATTGACGTTGTAGATGTCTATGGGCTCCAGTAACCACTTAACACCAGATGGACTGTGAGCTCATCCACCCATCTAAACAATAAAAAAAAAAAAAAAATCTATACTACATATCGACATGCAATGCAGCTGTATTATGCATTGTTCGTGAAATGGAATTTAATAGCCCTCTTTTGTTAATCTGGGAGTACTTTTGACCAATCCTACATCTAAGATATCACCGCCTTGCCTACGCTAAGTAAAATCTGTAAAATATAAATATGGAGACAACTTTGAAGTTAATATAAAACGAATTATATATTTCATAGTGTGGATTTGCGAATTATAGTTCAACAATTGATGGAGGTATAAGTCGACCTAATGGTAGAAAAATATAGTCATTAGGAAGTTACCTACCGAGCCTTTGCTTTACAGACATTGAATTCTTGATATTAATGTTTGGGTTTGGTTGATTTGGGCACCCAGACACAGCCCACTGAGTTTCTCGCCGGATCTTCTCAGTGGGTTACGTTTCCGATCCGGTGGTAGATTCTGCGAAGCACGGCTCTTGCTAGGGTTCGTGTTAGCAACATCGTCAGGTTTGAGCCCCGTGAGCTCACCTACTAGTTAAGGTTTCGCTGATATAGCCTCTCAAGGCTATCAACTTAGGTAGGAAAAAAAAAAGTTGATTTGGGCTTGAATTCAGGTAGCAAAATGACACAAATATACGATTCTATTTACAAAAACCTTTCAGTGAGCAATTACAATGCCACTCTTTCGCATTGTATTGGACGATCAACCCTAATAGGGTAAATAGGAACAAGGGAAAACTGTTCGCGAAATACAACAATCGTAGGGTCATTACAACAGTGAACGGAACGAACTATTCATTTTATTACGCTAATTACAGTTAAGGGTTTTCGACGAACGTTAGAATTTAAATTGCTCTCTAACGTTTTCTGCTACTAATCAATATACTACTTATTCGGACGGAAACGACTTAACTCTGTGCAAATACGTAAATTGTGCGGACTGTTTACTGGTGGTAGGACCTCTTGTGAGTCCGCGCGGGTAGGTACCACCGCTCTGCCTATTTCTGCCGTGAGCAGTAATGCGTTTCGGTTTGAAGGGTGGTGCAGCCGTTGTAATTATACTTGAGACGTTACAACTTATATCTCAAGGTGGGTCGCGCGTTTACGTTGTAGATGTCTATGGGCTCCAGGAACCACTTAGCACCAGGTGGGCTGTGAGCTCGACCACACATCTTAGCAATAAAAATAAAATCAAATAAATGTATTTTTATTCCACGATATTGATCAGTCCTGAGCACTTGTTACGAACAATTTCGAAGCCAGATCAATCACATCACTCGATTCGGGGAACTCAGACGTTNGGGTCGCGCGTTTACGTTGTAGATGTCTATGGGCTCCAGGAACCACTTAGCACCAGGTGGGCTGTGAGCTCGACCACACATCTTAGCAATAAAAATAAAATCAAATAAATGTATTTTTATTCCACGATATTGATCAGTCCTGAGCACTTGTTACGAACAATTTCGAAGCCAGATCAATCACATCACTCGATTCGGGGAACTCAGACGTTATCCAAAAGATCCTTCAAATTTTGTCAACGTATCTACTGATTTCGTATTGCCAGCTCAAAAATAGCTAGTACGAATACATGGGTTTGACAAATTGTTTTGAGATGATCCCACTATCTAGTTTTTACCATAGCTCCATTCGCTACCGAAGCAGATTTCAGAACGTCTGCCCTAGTCCACAGTGCGATTTGATAAACATTTTTTGCTCTCCACTGTATTATTTCTTTTGTTCTGATATGTCCTACCTCAAACGAAGTTAGAAAGGAGTACTGAAGCAATCAGAGGTTTCGGTTTTTTTTATAATAAAAAAATAACTCCAACGCCTAAGGCAATGATTTTGCCAATGTAAAGCATGAGATAACTGTTCTATTAATACAATAGAAGCTCAATCCTGAGGAAGACAAAGTAGATTTGGAGGGCCACTAATCCCTCTCCTCATCGAATAATAAATGAACAGCTAGAAAAATCGATCATGAAGGAGTTCATTATAAATGTATGTAAAGACCATCCATAGCTCATTACCTTAAGTAAGTGGTGGTAAATACGAAATTAATGGGTAAACTACCACCTTTTTTTGGGGGCCGAGCCTCTAACGACGTCTTCGCGCGTAGGGACCACGCAGAAACTTGACCGCAAATTACATTGACACTTAAAGCACAAAAACATTTATATTACAGACACCTAATCTAGTGGATTCGAGACCACTGTCAGTCTACCTTATGAAAGATCCACACACACCTCCAGTTACGTGGTCACCATTCGTAAAATGTTGGTCCACAGTGATCCAGTGGTAGGACAGATCTACGAGAAATATACCCACCCTATTTGCTGCCCCTTCAACATGGCACTTGTTCGGGCTATTTCGGATACCTTAATACTCCTGTGAATTTTTCTCATTCCACATCAGAGCACGGGTCTCCGCCCACGCGATACAAAATGTAATTCGTAAAGGCGAAAATCACAAGCGGAAAGCTAGTTAAAAATAAATAATACTTTAAAAAAACTAACAAAATACGCTTTTATAGAAAATCCAACTAAAAAATAGATTTTTTTTTAATAAATTTGAATTAAAAATAGTGTAAGAAAAAATGATTTTATTGTAAAAAAAACATGGGCTGCATGGTATCAGTAGTTATAAATATTTTATCAACAGATATGAGTAGAAGAAGGGTTACGAAAAGCACCCCACGCTATTTTTTAGTTGGATTTTCTATAAAAGCGAATTTTGTTAGTTTTTTTAAACTATAATTTTTTATTTTTCATTTCTAAGTTGAAAATCAAAGTTTTCAATTTTTTTTTTATATTGAATTGTCATCGGTCCTTAATAATTATACCAATTTTCGAGTTAATCCAACGTTTTGAAGCGGGTCAAAATCATGTTCAAAGAATCTGTTACATACATCTGAAGCTAATAAAAGCGCATTAATAAAACGAAACACGTTAAAAGTATAATTTTATTGAAAAGGAAAATAATAAATTATCAAATCTACAAAAATAAATAAATTAGGTCTACGGAACATACAGGTGTCCAATAAATTTAGGCCGATTCGAATATGATATCTTAGTCTAAATAAACGTTACTAACTGAACGATAACGCGCAACTTGAGCCTCTGAGAATCTGGATCACATGATAGCATCATTGCAGAAAAAGGCAGGATGGTAACAACCTACAGTGCTGGATGGCTTATACCTTATTGTTAAATTATTATTGATAATACTATTAAGATTAGTAGTTCAAATTATAAAGAAATTAACGTAAATTAAATTTTAAATCTCACTTAAACAGTCTATCGAAAATATGCAACTAATGAAAATTTTAGATAGGACCTCAACTTTTCCTCCTAAAATAGAGAAAACAAATCGAATGTGTTATCTAAAAATAGGCTCAAGTTATATACGAAAGCCCTACAGAAATGATTCAATGAGTGGCAAACCGGAAAATTTCTTAGCATAGCTCCCAATAGCAGAGTAAGTTGCGAAGGTGCATCTACTAGCCACCAAGAGACGAGACCCATCTCCTAATCAGGTAACAAGTACTGTTAGGAGGAAGAAGAAATTCCTCTGCACGTAATTGCTGCGCCGGCAGGAGTTCTTGGAGGGCATATTCTCTGAGCAGAATAGATTAAGAAGTTTAGCTTATACTGGCTTTGGTGTGGGACAAAAATATTTTTACCTATGGGTTGCAGTAGCCAGACTTATACCACCAGCGCTAGTTAGCAATAATAATCACAATATTTCATTCTCAACTAAAAAGTTTGCCACCAATAAATCTTGCCGTTCTTGAATAAATATCATTCGATTTTATCTTAACTACATAACAGCAACTCAAATTCGGTTAGTTTGATTTTTTTTATAATTCTATTAGACCAAAACAATAACAATGTACGTACAACAGAGTCATACTCATTTCATCTTCATTTTTGTCGATATTTTGCAATTTTATTCTTAACATCCCTTGACTAACCTGACTTACAGCACCGAGGAAAGTATTTATAACTTAAACTCTAATACATTAATAATTTTTCCTGTGTGTGTGGGTGTTTTTTTTTATTGCTTAGATGGGTGGACGAGGTCGCAGCCTACCTGGTGTGAAGTGGTTACTGGAGCCCATAGACATCTACGACGTAAATGCGCCACCCACCTTGAGATATAAATTCTAAGGTCTCAAGTATAGTTACAAAGGCTGCCCCACCCTTACGCATTACTGCTTCACGGCAGAAATAGGCAGGGTGGTGGTACCTACTCGTGCAGACTCACAAGAGGTCCTACCACCAGTAAAATGAACAACACGAGATATTGTATCCATATTGGAATAGAAAATTTAAAGGAAACAGCGGGGCTGAACTGGTAATATCTGTTTTCCAATTAAATACTGGTTATGATTTACCGGACCAATTGCTCAACGACTTTCGGAATTCGGCGATGCTGGGCAACCCGTTCTCTGGAAAAGGTTCTTGTTCGGGAGGCCCATAATTGTACCCGACCGTATTGTAGTCTTGGGGTACTCCATAGGCGGGCTGCGGCATAGGCGGAATAGGCAAGGGCTGATTCCTCATGAAATAGCTTAGGACCAACCCGACCATGTAGAATATCTTCTGGAAGAACGCCATGAACATGAAGAACGATGCCACTTTGAAGATTGCCACTTTTGAGAAGATGAATAAGAGTATCAGTGCTGGAATGAAAAGAGTTTATCTATTAAATAGCCAGCAACATATATAGGCTATGTATACACATTGTCGTATTGGAATAAAACATGTACCATGAATAAGCAACCACTAACCTAACTTAAATAAATTGAACTTTTAATAAAATCAAATTTCTACTTATTATTGGTGGACATTCTATACTATCATCCAAGACCGCGAATATTGCTTGTTAACCAATTTATTGATTTACCCCGTCAGTACATTTTTAAGTGTTTTATGTTGCGTGTTGGGCAAAAAATATTACATTTCTGGTTGCATTACTTTCTGGTTGTACGCCGATTTTTTGCTATATTTCTAGAACTTTACTTTTATAAACAACAGCTGCGCTACCGATACAATATTTGATGAAAAATATTTTATTCAAAATTTTTCAGCTTTTTAGAAACTTTTCATGACGATAATCTATATTATATATAAAAATGAATTGCTGTTCGTTAGTCTCGCTAAAACTGGAGAACGGCTCGACCGATTTGGCTAATTGTGGACTTGAATTATTTGTGAAAGTCCAGAGAAGGTTTAAAAGGTAGATAATTATGAAAATGCTTGGAATTAAATAAAAATAACAATTTTGTTTTTCCTTTTATGTGTCCCCCGTCGGACGGATTACTTTTGTTAATTTTAAGTTTATTTTATACGAAAGCTTAGGTTTTTTTATTTATCGATTGAGGCACTACGAAGTCTGTCGGGTCAGCTAGTTAAGAATGAAATTTACCGTCATCCTATCGATTGCAAGTGTGAGAGCTTGTAAAATTAAAATAAAATATTATAAATGACTTAGCTTTATAAACCAATCTGGATATTGGACTAAAGTAGTTTAATAAAGTATTTTCAAATTAATTGAAGTTGATTAAAATTACGTTGAAAAATTCTGTTGCATGTATGGATGATAGACACATTACGTCAAGCTAATAAAATCGTAGTAAAAATTTTGAGGTTCCTAATTGGTGTTTTAGTTTAAAGATGTTAATATTATATATCATGTCACGAATTAATACGATTATTTGTGCTCAGTTTTTCTAAATTTTAAATAGTGTACATAAGTTACGCAATGAGCGTTCACAAGTGCTCACCGATAGAAAGAAGTATATTTGACACATTTCATTTTAACTTCAATAAGTGACAAAGAATCCTTCTAACCCTCTAAATACTAAATTTACTATGAATTTAATAGCAATAAGTTCTCACCTATGAGCCTAATGGGACTCCTCTTTTTCTTGGCTCTAGATTCTTCTTTGACCATTTCATTATTCTCCAAGCAATAACAACACACGGCCAACATCAACAATACTGTGATCCTCTTCCACATATTTATCAAAAATCGTATCTAATATTTCGAAATACACTTCTAAAAATTTTTAACTTTTTCCTTTATTTTTTTTCTCTCTTTTCTTATAATCTTTCAATGAAATTCATAAAGTCACTTCTAAAATTTTTTAACTTTTTTTTAATTCTTTTTTTCTTAGAATCTTTCAATGAAATTCATATTTCAGATCTTATTTTACTATCAATTCTAGTGCTCTGTAAGATCCTAGTTGTCACAGGTTAAAAAGTCGGACAGAGATGCGTCTTGACTGAGCACTCGTAAATAAATAAACTACTTTATGTACGAAAACGCTGTACCCGTAAATCATATTCTGAAGAAAGTCATCCATTGTTTTCAGGACTCAAACAAATCGCCTACAAGACGTTTCCCTTTGACTGCGACTAATTACTGTATAAATTACTGCTGTTTCTCATTGTTTGCACTTTCACGTGTGTGTTTTATTCAAATTTTTTTGACATTTCGGTAAAATTTCACCGTAACTTCTTTCGCTACCTATAAATATTCATGGACATGGAATGTCTTTGTTGCTTCAGAAGAACGTAGGCCTTTTTTGATGAAATATGTGAAGTACTATATTTTTATCATTTTATTTTAAAAATTCGTATTCTGAATGCAGTTTTACCACTTACCACTAACGAGCTAAGGAAAACATCAGGGATTACTGTTTTTCTAATAATATATACATTGTAATATTTGTTTTTAAAATAAATGTAATGTGTTGTTAATGAAACAAAAAACCAAGTTGTTGCTCTGCAAAGAGTTATTTATTATTATTATTTTATTATTAACTTATCTCTACACTTACAATTATTATAATTATTTTTGAACCTGCAAAGAGAAACAACCTTGAAAGCTATTGCTTCAATATTTAGACCTTTTTTCAAATCTGCAAGTTTTTAAATTTTTTAAGAAAGCACGTTAACTTTTTGAATGTTCAAAGCCAGAGAGCAATTCCAATTATAGAATGAACATAGCTTCCACCATAGATAATACTATTAATATATGATAGTCGTAGCGTATGCGCGGGAAATTTAAATGTAATGAAGGGCCAAAGTTTCATCTATATAATAATATGTGAAGCAAAAACTTTGTATCCCTTTTCACGAAAATTGCGCGGACGGAGGAGTATGAAATTTTCCACACTTATAGAGAATATAGAGGAGAAGTGCACAAAGCTAATATTTTTTTAAAAGAATGCATAAGAGATACATTAAATCAATAAAGAAAACATTACACACACTACATACCATGTATTTGACGCACACACGCATGCATACTATTTATTGTCAAACTTTTGTTCTTGACGTCTGTTGTCAAATGAGAATAGATTAAATACTGTTTGTCTTTGTTAATATTTTTTATAGTGTAGTCTTGGCGAAATTTGTGATTATAGAAGTATAAAATACAATCATAATAGTGTACAAACTTACAATTCCAATTAATTATAGTCGAATTTCGACTACTACGGGACCTCTAGTTTACATAAATACTCTTAATAAGGATAAATAGGACTATAAGGCACAATTATGTTTTAGCAACCACTGACCAACCAATACAAATACTATTCACAATTTCAATTAGTACCTATTCTCTGCATTACCAAAATAATTATTTACCAAGCAAAAATTGAAATCCATAGCTCAAAAAATGCTCAAGAGGAAACCCATTTAAATTATGAAAATTTTAAACGTAAAATATCGTTTTTGCATTTCGCTTTAACTGAATCAAGTACATTACTTAGCAATGGACGAAATGAGCCAGCACAGCAGAGAATTTAATAAAAAAATATATTCGATTCAGTGCCATTTGATTACCTAAATAGCAATCGATCGCAAGAGATGCAATAGCTAAAGTGTTTCACATTAACAAGACTAGTGAAACTGCCGTGGCAGAGAGCTCAGAATAGTGGTAAAAACTCAGCATGGAAAATAATTTGAAAATAGAAAAGTAAAATAGAAAATTTGGCGTTAGTAAAACGGTCAAATATCAACGAATAACACACTGGTGTTCCGTGTCGATCAAAACTGTAAATTATATTAAAGTAATTAATGCGATATTAAAAAGGTAAAATTTATTTTAATTATAATGACGCTGTATGGATAAATGCAGTGGTTACGATTGTGTTGATACGCGAAATCGTGCCACACACAGCTTTAGTACTGAATATAATAATATGTAGTATGTTTGATCAGCGCCAAAACTAATATGCAAATTAGCTTCTTTCAGATTTCATATTATATGGTAAATAATTAGTATTTCTGGTATAAGTGATGTTCCTTTGTGACGCTGACCAGTCACTATCAGACGAGAGAACGGTCATTTGCTTTCGAAATCAATAAAAAACATTCTGATTTCTGAGAATTATGTTTACGTTACGAAATTTTATTCGTAGATTTAATATTTTTGTTCGATAGCAACTGATCGCTCATAGTTTAATAGCAGCCTCTCCCAACGCGCAGCAACGAGGGAACGAGTGAATAATTTATGCTCGTTATAAGCAGTAGTAACCATTATATTAACCTCTTTACTCAAGATTAATAATATTCGCGGAGCATTCTAGTTATGCGCGCATTTTTTTCCGGTAGGAAATTTTTTATTTATACTATTTCATTTTATGTTTCCAATTCATACTATTTTAGTTATTTGGTTAAGTTATTTAGTACTTTGCGTTTTTTTTTTCCTATCTATGCTGATAGCCTTGGCAGGCTATATCAGCGTTACGCTATCGTTTAGGTGAGCTCTCGGGGCTCAAACCAGGAGGCGTTGCTAACACCGGCTCTAGCAAGAGCAGTGCTTTGCAGAATCTACCACCGGATCGGAAACGCGACCCATTGAGAAGATCCGGCGAGAAACTTGTTACTGGTGGTAGGGCCTCTTGTGAGTCCGCGCGGGTGGGTACCACCGCCCTGCCTATTTCTGCCGTGAAGCAGTAATGCGTTTCGGTTTGAAGGGTGGGACAGCCGTTGTAACTATACTTCAGACCTTAGAACTTATATCTCAAGATGGGTGGCGCATTTACGTTGTGGATGTCTATGGGCTCCAGTAACCACTTAACACCAGGTGGGCTGTAAGCACGTCCACCTTTAAAAAACTCGGTGGGCTGTGTCTATGGGTTTATATATGTGCCATAAGTGGATACTAATCCAAATATACGCCACCAGCCATTATCCTAGTGCGCATTCAGACAGTGAAAATCGATTACCACCATTTCTTTTATAGACTTTCAAAGTGAAAAGAGATTTCCAATTTTAAAACTTCTCAACGATCTCGGAATGAAATAAATAAACGGGTAACTATCTTCCGTTGCATTTCGAAACTGTCTACGCGAAAGATAAGAACTGTCTGTATGAAACTTTATCAAACGATTTCGATTCCGAAGTATCGATTTGTGAAGTCGTAAGAATTTAAAGCTTTAGCTCTGAATTCAAAGAGGTTTTCCAAGCAGTTTTGCGTTTTTTTTTCTTGCCTCTTTAAGACCAAAGACCTATGGTATTAATGGATTCTCACTTTGGGCGCTTTCTTTATATTATAACAATACAGCAAGATAGACCTTGCTTATAGTATGGGGACATGAAGTGCGTCTATTGCTGTCTATTGCACTAGAAGACTGCACAAAGTGGGAATGAATTGCTCGCTCCGGGCATTTCAATATTGCAGTAATTGTTACGTTATAATACGTATTGTAAANAAAGACCTATGGTATTAATGGATTCTCACTTTGGGCGCTTTCTTTATATTATAACAATACAGCAAGATAGACCTTGCTTATAGTATGGGGACATGAAGTGCGTCTATTGCTGTCTATTGCACTAGAAGACTGCACAAAGTGGGAATGAATTGCTCGCTCCGGGCATTTCAATATTGCAGTAATTGTTACGTTATAATACGTATTGTAAAAATGAATATTTAAAAAAAATACATATTAAAAAAAAACTAAGGTTTAAAAAAAAAGGACATGCCCGCTGAGTTTCTTACCAGTTCTTCTCAGGACCGAGGCTAGTTTTTGTGAATTAGCGGTAGTTCTTTTTGACGCTCAACAAGTATGTACTTTCAAATGACATAAATATGTTGTATAAAATTTTATTTGAATTGATTTATTTGGGCTTCATACTAATTCACACTTAATAAATCCACTGCACGTGACATTTTACTTACCGATGACGTCAAAGAATCCGTAACGATAAGTAGAATCGAAATAGGTCACTTACCCAGTTTCTGACTGACTCGGTAGAGCAGTAATTAGCGGCCCTGACTTTGCCTACCTATATACCTAGGGTCCTAGGTTCGATTTCCGCCTCGTAAAACATTCGTGTGATGAACAGATTTGTTTTCTCTTTGTCTGGGTGTTTATTATCTATATACGTGTATATTTAATAGCATATAATTATGTTTATCATTCTATGGTACTAATAGCATTGGGTATCCTATCT
This sequence comes from Bombyx mandarina, assembly GCF_003987935.1. The sequence continues at coordinate 1,408,573 of NW_021011561.1, forward strand.
AAGGGCCGGATAGCCGTGCGAGAATTGTTTCCAGTTATTTATTAATTAAATTTCGATTCTGTAAACACTCTATCATCTCGCAGATGTACCTATTCTGAAAAAAAAAGCCTCAGAATATGAACTATGTTACGATAGATCGTATAATATTAACGAATGACTACTTTAACCGCTTATAGCGTATCTAAAAAGACAACGCGTGTTTTATGGCCCTGCTTATCCTTTTTAAAAATAATCCTATTTGTGTGGGCGGTATAGTAACGTTATGACAGTTATAACGAGGAGATAACGCTTTTCTCCCCCCGGTAACAAAACCTACGGGCAATCATCGTTAAATTAAGACGATCCTCAAAGAATATATTGTTACTATTTTTATTTATTTATTTTTTATTGCTTAGGTGAGTGGATGAACTCACAGCCCATCTGGTGTTAAGTGGTTACTGTAGCCCATAGACATCTACAACGTAAATGTGCCACCCACCTTGAGATATAAGTTCTATGGTCTCAGTATAGTTACAAAGGCTGCTCCACCCTTCAAACCGAAACGCATTACTGCTTCACAGCAGGAATAGACAGGGTGGTGGTACCTACCCGTGCGGACTCTTGTACGTTAATAATTTTGACATTGAACTCTTCATTATATCTCTCGGCCTCGGTTGAGCTGTAATAGGCACCGCGACGTACACCCAACCTTGAAACGAAAGGATAAAAAGGGATAATGAGCGGTGTAAGAAAATTTTTTCAGGAAACCGAAACATGTTTGAAGTGTGTGACAGCTATTATACAATACAGTTAAGATTTCGACTAAACGCCTCGGTGGTGATGTCTGTGGACTCCGATAATCGCTTAAGATCGCCGTGACCTCGATCAGCCATCTCTAAATTAAAAATACAGATGTAGTACTGTTTCGTGACTGTTATCATTTGTTTGCCTCCCAATTAAAGTGAGCTGTTTAAGAAATAGGTACAAGAGGAAATTGCCGGATTCTACTCGTGCCTTGGATGCGACTGCTGGGTGGACCGGAGCTTAACTAAAACCTCCTGTTAAAAAACCACCGACCATTCCGACCTCATCAGTGAGAAAATTCGGTTTAAGTAACAAACTTGTGGCGATGCGTTTTCGATTCTTTTAGGGTGTCAATTACGTGTCTGCCTTGAGGTTTTTTCAGATTCACCGGTGTGACGGGCAGACACGGACTATCCAGGAGAGGTAGAGTCTGATAGCAACTGCCCGAATACCTCCGAAGGCTGTTTAAAGGCAGCTGCTTCATCTACCATCGGATCGGAATGGCGACCCGCTGAGAGGAACCCGCGAGAACGTCAGCGTAAACCTTTTGGGTTACGTGTGACATCAAAGATGTCGATGGATAGGTAACCTTTGATTTGTCTGTTGTGTTTGTGATTTGTGTGTGTTGTTTGTGTTAGAGCTGGTGATGGTAGCTGATTGCTGTGTAAGTCGAGAGTGTGGTGGCCACGATAAGCGGGTTGTCGTGTCCCATCGCTACACCGGTCACCTTATTACAAGGAATTAGCTTACTCCGCTTACAGGTCATAGAGTCCCTCAAGGATCAACGCAAGATAACTCTAAGGTACTGAAACTTCCTGGATCATATAAGTACTGGCCGAAGAGAGTGATTTGGGGTCGATGTTCTTATCCTTCTTACGATACAATGTCTTTTGATTTCCTTTGATTACTCTTAGTTCATGCTGTGACCCTTTCTATTCTTATTGCTCGAAAATTGTCTTTTGGCTAAGTATTGAAAAAGAGTCCCCCTCCATTGCCCAATAGTAGACAACGCAGACATATATGTAATAAAACTGCAAAGGTTTCCACAAGCTATCCGTAACACATCTAAATTTATTATGGATTCTTTGCAATAAATAAATCCATGTCATTTTATAACAGACATAAAGTTTATTTAATCGCGGTACCGTCGTATGTGAATTTATGATGTGACGCGAGAGTCAAGCGAACGACCCACACGTCAAGCCATACGAGTACTCAGCCATTTGAGACTTTATACCTGTGTACTATAACAGGGTGCAGAGACGGGAACCGGAGCCGTAACGAGAATCGGCTACTAGAAAACGAAAAACAGCATTCCTTCACAACATTTCTTAGCAATACTAAGCGCAAATACCAATCAGAGCTTCCATTTCAGGAATCACTAGCACTACTGTCAGTTTCCGTTTCTGTAAACAATTTAAACACATCCTGTATGTTATCATACAGCCATGCGAGGCTCTCAGAACAGACTCCCCATTTGGGTTTTGTTGGTAAGCAGCAAGTATTTTTTTTTTGGTCAGGAGGAAATCGTCGGGTTTCCGCCTCCACTGGGGATGAGGGGCGGGGCATGTCAGAGTCGAACTGACTAAAACCTCTTGTCGCTCAACAACTAGCGTCCAAACCTCGCATGAGACAGAACTCATGAAAAGGCAAAGGGGGAAAGTGAAGCGTTTAGTGCGGAGCACATCTCTCCCAACACCCTCCCCCTCGGGACGCCGGGCCGGCGGTCGTCGGCACCACGACCACCAGCCCTCTCGGTCGGCAGGCGATCCGAAGCCCGCCTAGATAGCGCCAGTTAGAGTGAGCTATGCTACGGAATACGCCGCTGGACCAGAACCAGCGTGGGTCGAGGATAGCCGGCCTTCCATCACCCGGATGCTCTTGCGTAAAACGCGTGCAGAGCAGTTTGCACGTCGTCTTCTTAGGCCCCCCTCACCGGTCCCCAGACCGACATGTGAGGGAGACCCGAAACACTTAGAGGGCCAGGGCTTGGGCGAGATCCGCCTCCCTGGCCCCCGCTCGACGGCGGCGGGATTGTGCGTCTCTCACGCGCCCCGTCGCCTCCTTCTGCGAGCACACCATCTCGAGTCGAGCATCGCCTTCCACGACTCATTGTCGCCGAGCATCGATGCCACAACACTCGGCAACGACAAGTCGTTTCCTATTTTTGCGACGAGGACACGGCGCCACCCCTCCCATGCGGGGCAGGCGACGAGCGTATGCTCTGCCGTGCCCAAGTCGGTTCCGGTGCAGGAACTCACCGAAACAACCATGCCCAGTGAGCACCTGCGTGAGCCGGAAAGTGAGGCGTCCTCTATCACGATTCACCCAATCCACAAAGACCGGGCGAATCGCCTCGACGGTCCTACGACCAGCCGAAGGATCAGCCAGCCGTCTGGACCATGATTCCAGCACGGGTACCAAATCCCTAACACCTTTATCTTATTATCTGTCCACATTCTTCTTTGTCATACCGCAAGTTTATGGATAGCCTTAATTTATATAAAATGGCCAAAGGTCCTCCTAGTTCGCCAAGATTATATGGCCCATAGTCATGTGGGGACTTGGGGAGAAGTAATATTTATTTACTAACCTTAGGTTGGAACGATTCTGATGTATGAAATAAAACAAAAACTTTATTAAATTTTGGGGACGCGTTTGAACCTTTAAATATTGCAAAAGTTAAATAGAGGGGCATGGCAGAGAATTTTATTATAACACAATCTAAGACTTTTTGCAGAAATAAAAGTTTCACGCAGACTCATTGAAAAAAATACACTTTTACTTTTTCTTCAATAAACTGAACATATTATAATGTATGAATCTATATGTTACCTGTAGGTGAAGACAATCATCAAGTTAGGGACTAGAATACATGAAGTGATTCAATTAAATTTGTTAATTAATTGGCAACTAAATATTGGAGAAGTTTTAATGGATTATGAGCACGCCGAGAACCCGCTTTAGCGAACTATAACCTGTGTGCACAGGTACGTACCAGGGCTTTAGCAAAGCCTTTTTATTGGGAAATACTCGTATTATGGAAATAGCATTGTTTCGAGGATTTCCGAGAGAAAAATGCTTGACCCCGGAACTTTGGGAACTAAACAAACAATAGGAGAATTTATATTGAGTTGACTATACGTATTGTTTTATTTTCGTAACGCGCTCATTCTTCAAAAACAGAAATAATATAGTTTTCATGTTTATGTTTAACGCAATGCTTACCTATGTGCTATCTAAATTATCCATAATGAGCAGTTATTGATCCTTAATGACTCGAAGTGTAAAATGATTTCTAGTGGATATGACTCAGTCTATTTGTCACGAAAACGATTTTTTTCATTGCTTATATGGGTGGACGAGCTCACAGCCCACCTGGTGTTAAGTGGCTACTGAAGCCCATAGACATCTCCAACGTAAATGCGCCACCCACCTTGAGATGTAAGTTCTAAGGTCTCAAGTATAGTTAAAACGGCGGCCCCACCCTTCGAACCGAAACGCATTGCTGCTTTACGGCTGAAATAGGCAGGGCGGTGGTACCTACCCGTGCGGACTCACAAGAGCTCCTACCTACCGTAAAAACGAACGACGTGGAAAAACCGTAACTTTATTAAGGTAGCCTAGACTTTTCTTTTAACATTGGAGTTCTAATAAACCCCCAAAATGCACCTCTATTTTATCCGCATAAAATGACATCACATTTCGAACGCGTAATTCACATTACTGTCAAATACACAATGAAAATTAATGAAATCCAGAATTTAATTATCAGTATGTAAAGTAGGTATCAGTAGCCCGGTATGTAAATTCAATGTGTTTCCATATTGAAGAGAAGTAATAAAAAAAGAATAATTAACATAATAAACAAAAACCAGAAATTTTTTTTTTGCTAACGGTTTGTTTCTGGTCTTTTTTTTCCTACTTTCAGGCCTTGTCTGATATAGCCTTGAGAGGCTATATCAGCTTCGCCCTAACGTGTAGGTGAGCTCACGGGGTTCAAACTGGAATTGTTGCTAACACTGGCCCTAGCAAGAGCAGTGCTTCGCAGAATCTACCACCGGATCGCAAGCGCGACCCACTGAGGAAATCCGGTGAGAAATTCAGTGGGCTGTCTCTGTGGGTTAATTCGCTCGTTTCTGGTCCCGGTTGAAGTCATCTATTTACATCCTACAGTCTCGACTTATGCATCTTCAAATTCAATCATCATCAGCACTCATTTTGTGTTCGAAGCTGTCAAGCCAGTGATTTTTTGGGCCTAACGAGGACTTTAAAGGTTAATAATACTGTTGGAAACTTAGCAACCCTATTTTCCTTACCGCGGCAGATGCGGGGGAGAGGCGTGGACTTTCAAAATAAAACGACGTGCATCAAAGAAAAATGCATAATCATTGTTGGTCCCGTAAAACTGTACAAACTTTAATCCGATTAAATATACCAGTTATAAATACAGTCCACTTTTATTTAGATATGCCTTGCACCAATCCAACATCTCATCGCAACGGCGCCAACAAATACTGCTATATTTACCAACGCACTAAATTTCCTTAACCCTGTTAGGGAAATTGAGTGAATGCTATTGTTTTTCTAAATTTCTAGTAATGTAGTATTAAAGTCTTAAACAGAACATAGCACACGGCCCACTTCGAGTTATTGTTCTACGAAAGTTATTGTCCATGGTTTTTGAAACGTTCAGCTATATGGAGCCACCGGCAAAATCAATGGCGCTATTGTAGCGTGGGTCTGTCGCGATAATGTATAATTTAACGCTGACAACTGTAGCATCGAACTGGATTTTCACTGCAATAACAGGATCGTATCGAGGAATTCAAACAGAAAGAGATTTAATGGCTCTTGCTTGATTTTTTTCTAGAAAATTTTAAGCTGACACACATCATATTGCACGGCTTGTGATAGGCGGTTTTTATTCACAAAATATTCTCGGTAAGCCCATCGCTTAAAGAGTATATCGAAATGCTACCTAATACTGGCGCGAAAACCTTAGCCTGCCAATGTTAATGTTAACAGTTCCCAGAGGTCAGGTCGGGTCAGGTTTTGTTTTATTGCTTAGATGGGTGGACGAGCTCACAGCCCACCTGGTGTTAAGTAGTTACTGGAGCCCATAGACATCTACAACGTAAATGCGCCACCTACCTTGAGATATAAGTTCTAAGGTATCTAAGGTTTCAAGTATAGTTACAACGGCTGCCCCGCCCTTCAAACCGAAACGGATTACTGCTATACGGCAGAAATAAGCAGGGCGGTGGTACCTACCCGCGCGGACTCACAAGAAGTCCTACCACCTCAACAGCGAATCGATTTCAAGCAGAAACTCTCGCTTAATCCGTACACCGGGCCTGCAGTATTCAAAATCCGTCGATGAGCAATAAACGAGACCGCACCACGTATTGCAGCCTCACAAATTATACGGAGTTGATCCGATGAAAAACGATTCGCATAGCAGCACATTGGGAATCCACATCGCGCCAGGGATTTTTATTGACACGGCTGCATTATAAGTTCACGTTGCGAATCAGTACGCAGATTTATTGTTTTCATGTTGAATCTCGACTTTGATTACTGAACGTCTTGTGAGCCGGCAAGGGTAGGTACCACTGCCCCGCCTATTTCTGTCGTGAAGCAGTAATGGGTGAGGCAGCCGTTGTACTGTTAAAACTGAGACCTTACAACTAATATCTCGAGGTGGGTGACGGCATTTACGTTGTAGATATCTATGGGCTCCAGTTACCACTTAACGCCAGGTGGGCCGTGAGCAAACAATAATAAAAAAACTTCCGTCTTGTTTTTTGTCAGTTAAGAACCCGGATTTAAATTATAATACATACGAAATTGAGTTTCGAAACGCTTCAAACCCCCAGATCTGGAAGCGCATTGCCAGTAAGGCAATCCTCAAGAACACGGGCGACCTACCAAATACTTCTGCATGTACATAGTCAGCGCAACCACAACCACTCTAACAAGAGTGTCTGACTGAGAAAAAGAACACTTCTTCTTCTTAGTCGAATACTTCATTGCTGAAGGTCGTGTCCCTGAAAGCCCTTTGTGGCTCTTTGTACCATCAGCTTCCATTTGCTTCGGTTTTCGGCTTCTCTTAGGGCGTTCGCAACAGAGAGTCCAGTGAGCGCAGTTATCTGATCCGACCAACGGCCGGCCGGCGGGTCTTTTCCCTTCTACCTTGCCCACCACAATCAATCTTTCAAGGTTGTCTGGTGGCCGCCGAGCAAACCAAAGTAACCAAGAACCTTCTGGTAGCAAATCGTCGACAGCAAAAAGAACACACAAAACTACAAATAATAAAACACTCCCGAACAGTAAGGTACACGTTGTACCACTATGCCTATTGATACAAATACGCCGTTATTCGTCCCGATTTCAAACGTAAGCTGTTCTATAGCGCAATCGCTGCTACCTTTATTATTTTTCATACCTCATCGTTGGTAGCCTTAAGAGCTATTCTAGCTCCTCACTGTGAGGTCACGGACTCAATCTGAGAGAGTCGGTAACGCTGGCTCTAGTAAGAGCAGTGGTTTGCTGAATCTACCACCGAATCAGAATCTTGGCCCATTGAGAAGATTCGGTGAGATACTCAGTGGGTTATCTCTATGAGTGAGTTAGATCCGGTAGATCCAACAACCATAATATAATATCTTAAGGTGAATAGGGCTAGTCATACCCGATCCTATAGACCGAATGGTAAACAGTCGACGTCGCCCTAAAGACGTCATTGGATCCGTAATCCCGTTCCATTAACGGTGCTTTTAGGTACCACAAGCACCGGTCACCGTCCTCGTCGAACCCGTCGCTTGCGATATAGGGCTTGACGAGTGAATTAACCCATGGAGACAGCCCCCTGAGTTTCTCGCCGGATCTTCTCGGTGGATCACGTTTCCGATCCGGTGGTAGATTTTGCGAAGCACTGCTCTTGTTAGGGCCAGTGTTAGCAACACTCCTGGTTAGAACCCGTGAGCTCACTTACATGTCAAGGGAAGCTGAAATAGCCTATCAAGGCTATCAGCATAGGTAGGGGAAAAAAGAGGGGTAGTGTGATGTCCCTTTGTGATTGTGAGGTTCCTTTCCCAGCTGAAAACTAACGCTGGCTGGGTGAAAATATTATCCTTAATTGGGATTTATAATGAAAAATGAGCATGCTCATTTATTTTCGTTAAAAATACAAACTTTGATTGATTAATAAAGTTTTGTCTGTGGACTCATAGAAACGCTTAAAAGAACTCAAAAAAACCCAAGCTATGCTAACTTCGGAATATTCCAAAAACTAGGATAGGCTACTCGAAATAACGGCTATCCTGACCTTTAACACGGAAATTGCTTTGCAGCGGAAATAGTCGGTCAGTTTTGCAACCCGTGCGAACTTAGTACGTAGAAATATTTTAGCGTTATCGGAATATTGATTCTCATTATTGTTATTTCGTATATAAAATACAGAAAATTTGTCACTCAGAGAAATAAAAAAAATTTGCAAAGCAACTGATGTACTAGTTCATGCCTTAACTTTAAAATGGAAATGGGCTGGACATGTTGCACGCCTTCAGGTCCATTAGGAAAAAGAAAGAGGGGAAAACTATATTATACTAGATGGGAAGATGATATAAAGGGAGTAGCAAATACAAACTGGGTTAAAATTGCGCAATCCAGAGAAGATTGGCTATCCTTGGAGGAGGCCTTTACCCGAGGAGGGGTTCTTGCAAGTGGGAAATAATACCTAATATTATTCAACGGATACATTATTTATTAGTTAAGAATTGCATTATTTTTTGTTTTTATGTCACTTTTTATGTCACTTGTACGAAATAAAAGGCTTTTTATTTTATTTATTTTTATTTAATTATTATTATTGTTATTTCGACTGTACTTATTCTGATATAAACTACAGACCTTGAAGCATCAGGCTGGAAATGTTTTCGATTACGACGCGGTGACGTCATGAACCGTAATGAAATTCTTTTGTGTTGAGATTTAATTTTAACTACCCTCTCTTTTGTGGACCTATTGAATATTTTTTTCTATTGATTAAGTCATCAATTCATCACTCTGACGTTATAAGTGGAAGCGCTTGGCGTGCTCCAAGAACCATTTCATAAAAAAAAAAGAAACAAAATTATTCAAATTTACTCTGATCGCAATTTACATGCGCGTTCTGAATGTAAAAGGGACTTTTAAATGTTTTAAAGCATCGTAAAATTCTGTACGTAAATTCGTTGCCAACTCAGCGATAAGGTTACAATGCCACAATAAAAGCTGTTAAACAAACAAAGTTCCTAGTATACGTTCCAACTTACTTCTTTATACGTATTATGGGCAAATGCGGTGTACAAGGAATGAGTGAAAATTCATGTCTTCTTATGTGACGCGTATTTTTAGTTAATTTGATTCCAGAAGTCGTCGTGCCCTAAAGGATGTGCATTCGTGTTGAGCGATGCACCGGTGTTCGAATCTCAAGCGGCTACCAATTTTTCTAATAAATTACGTACTCAACAAATGTTCACGATTGACTTCCACGGTGAAGGAATAACATCGTGTAATAAAAATCAAACCCGCAAAATGATAATTTGCGTAATTAGGTACTGGTGGTAGAACCTCTTGTGAGTCTGCACGGGTAGGTACCACCACCCTGCCTATTTCTGCCGTGAAGCAGTAATGCGTTTCGGTTTGAAGGATGGGGCAGCCGTTGTAACTATACTTGAGACCTTAAAACTTATATCTAAAGGTGGGTGGCGCATTTACGTTGTAGATGTCTATGGGCTCCAGTAACCACTTAACACCGAGTGGGCTGTGAACTCGTCCACCCATCTCAGCATTAAAAAAAAAAACAAAAAAGAGATAATAATGCAATGATACAGAAGATATGTTGTTCTTGTATACAGAAACACTGGCGACTTTTAACTGGTGGTTGGGCGAATTGTTACCTGTACAGACAGGTCTTGGTCTGGTCTAGTCTAGTCTGGTCTGGTCTGGTCTGGTCTGGTTGATCTCTTAGTGTTTCAGCAATGAAAGCAATGCGACATCTGTTATAAAATACCATANTCTATGGGCTCCAGTAACCACTTAACACCGAGTGGGCTGTGAACTCGTCCACCCATCTCAGCATTAAAAAAAAAAACAAAAAAGAGATAATAATGCAATGATACAGAAGATATGTTGTTCTTGTATACAGAAACACTGGCGACTTTTAACTGGTGGTTGGGCGAATTGTTACCTGTACAGACAGGTCTTGGTCTGGTCTAGTCTAGTCTGGTCTGGTCTGGTCTGGTCTGGTTGATCTCTTAGTGTTTCAGCAATGAAAGCAATGCGACATCTGTTATAAAATACCATACGACCGAGACTTTGATGGCATGTCATGTCTCATCATGAGTGAGGACATTCAAGTTATATTATTCATGAGATTTAGTAGACACTCCGAACGGGAATAATGACTGTTCCCACTATTTAGAATTGGCCCATTTTCGGAACAGCGCGACTATCAGTGTTTCTGGGCGGGTATTAAAATCACGTGATGGATCAGCATAATAACCTGGTTCATAGTTATCATATTGATTACTCAATGTCAACAATCAAATACAATAAATACTTAACATATATTTCAATAATTTAATAAACAGTATACCGCTAAACATCACAATCTCATATCTGAAGTGTAATTCTATTAAACAAACTCGCGCTGACCCAGCGCTAAATCCGCAATGTTCTACTTTGGAATACGTACTTATTTTATTTCATTTTTCCATAGACGATTCAAGTTAAGGCGTAATGAACGAATTTAATAGAATTACACATCTAAAATACATTTCAACTCATGCATCAAACTACACAACTCTATCGTAATCTATAACCATCACTCTGTTTCCTATAAGGTCCGTAATTCGGTCCATAGTCGTGATGAGCGTACTCGTGGTGGTCGTGATGATCGTGATACTCGTGTTTCTGCTCTTTGATGTAGCTAGCGAACCAGGAGAGGAAGTATCCCGCTTTGTGGAGCACGACCCAGAAGACGAAAGCGTAGATCAGTTTCAGAACGAATATCTTTTTTATCACTATATCAGCAAAGTAAACTGGAAATAAAAAAGGTCGTTTAGTGATGGCATCATTACCTAATGTGAGGGAACAGTCTTTATTTTCCTTCAAAGATGAAGAAACATCCCCAAGGACCTAAAAACAAAACTAAACTAAAAGACTAAGACTAAATAAAAATATGTATGTATGTATGCATATGTGTATATCTCCTGAAAGGCAAACGTGACTAAGCGACAATAACCACTTCGTACATAAATGATAGGCAATAACCATATTCGATGCGCAAAAAAATAATTTCTAGGTCTATTAAAATGATTTCAATCCTACAGCTAGATTCGTTAAAATGTAATTTTTTTCAGGTATTTCAACTTTAAATTAGTCTACTGTAAAGTTCACGCATTGTCCTTTAGTCACGTTTGCCTTTCAAGCGTCGATATGTATTCGTGTATATTTGTATATATATATATTTACGCTTATATGTGTTTTGTATATGTATTTGTAATGTATTATAAATTCCATTACACCTACCACTATTTACTCTGCACTACCTTTGATTAACTGGTAGAGAATGCCTTAGGCATTAAGTCCGCCTATGTAAATTTTACACGAAGTCTAATAAATAAATAAATATCACCTCTCATGATATCAAAATTTACTACATCCAAAAAAAGACAGTCATAAAAAAACAGTCGTTTTAAAATAAGAGCTGTACTTGAAACTTGTATTGGGGTTATTTGATCAGCCAAAACGTTTCCCTATCAGGATCAACCTCTAAAACCAATTGGATCGATCCTGCTAGGACCGTAGGAAAACAATTTGAACGAGAAGCCAGGACTCTAGAAAATTAACAATTGAGCACAGTTGGGACTATATGCGTATCTATCTATCTATTTATTAAAGACTAGCGACCCACCCTCGCTTCGCTTCGGAAACTGTAATTTATTATTGATTTCTCCACTATTTAATGGATGTTATTGTACATATAAACCTTCCTCTTCAATCACTCTATCTATTAAAAAAAACCGCATCAAAATCCGTTGCGTAGTTTTAAAGATTTAAGGATACATAGGGACAGACATATATAGGGACAGAGAAAGCGACTTTGTTTTATACTATGTAGTGATTATTAAAAAGTGACTTACCGAACAACGCTATCTTCTTTTTCTTTCCACGCGCCTCTATTTCTTCAGATCCCTCACAAAATACAGCTATCGACGTCAAAATAATAAATAAAACAATAATTTTCGGATACATTTTAAACTTATATGCAAATCTATAGAGTCCAACCAGTATTTGAATGGCAATAATATATTTGCTTTTTTGAAAACCGCGTCGCATGTACCCTCCCTTTAAACCGTCGACAGTGACAATGACATAATGAACGAACTACCACAAAGTTCTGGTGTCATAAATCCTCACAGATACATGTAAATTGCGCTAATCAAATTGAAAGTTACGTTTGAGCACTTTCTAATGTAGTACAAATATAATTTAACGAACTTGAAAACACAATGAACTTGGATATCGAGAAAATTCTGTGACGCCATTTTTACATGGATTAGGTAACACCGAGAAAAGTTATGAGTTTTAATATCACTTAGAATGTTATCTGCGGATTGTAAGCATTCGTTCACCTGTTATTAAGGAAACCATATATACGTGGATAAATTTGTATTTTAAATAAATCTATGTTGTTTGATAGTGTCTTATCTAACTTTTCTTCACTGTAGGAGCTTAAAGATGTCTTCGTTTTAGGCCTTAGGCTGGTCTTACTTAATAAGATATTGCAACGCCTAAATTCTCCGACCTAACAATATCAATGATTCCTGAAAATGGAGTCGGTGATACTACCAAAATTAAAAAAAAGGGTATTCATTTGTGAGCGTGCACGCGCTTTTTTTTTTTTTTTTATTGCTTAGATGGATCGACGAGCTCACAGCCCACCTGGTGTTAAGTGGTTACTGGAGCCCATAGACATCTACAACGTAAATGCGCCACCCACCTTGAGATACAAGTTCTAAGGTCTCAGTATAGTTACAACGGCTGCCCCACCCTTCAAACCGAAACGCATTACTGCTTCACGGTAGAAATAGGCAGGGCGGTGGTACCCACCCACGCGGACTCCCAAGAGGTCCTACCACCAGTAAAACCAGATTTTTAAGCATAGCGAAAACTTTAAATAACGCCGATAATTATTTAACAAATTCCTGCACAGCATCAAGACTTCAGTCAACTGCTCCGTATATACTCCCTACTTAGACGTTTCGCGTATTTAAATTGTACGATATTTGTGATTACCAGTGGGATCTTGGGGGCGGAATTTTTCGACAAGATTACCATACATGTACCAAAGCATATATAGTTTGTTTTAGCATATTTTTTGGAAAGAAGTTCCTTATGGGACGATGCGGAGGGGTATCCTAACCGGGAAAAAACGTCCGTAACGTAAGATTTTTATTAGTGATGCACATAGTGTACGACTTAACTTTGTAATAACGTACAAATTAGTAATGCACACAGTGTACGACTTAGCTTTGTAATAACGTACAAAAAGTAACATATATTTTATCATTCATTGATCACGATCTCAGAGCGTTCGTTTGCGTAATACACTAACTCTTATGCAAACAACCGTGAGGAAAGTGTTTTTTGTTTTTATTGTTTAGATGGGTGGACGTGCTCACAGCCCACCTGGTGTTAAGTGGTTACTGGAGCCCATACACATCTACGATGTAAATGCGCCACCCACCTTGAGATATAAGTTCTAAGGTCTCAAGTATAGTTAAAACGGCTGCCCCACCCTTCAAACCGAAACGCATTACTGCTTCACAGCAGAAATAGGCAGAGTGATGGTACCTAACCGCGCGGACTCACAAGAGGTCCTACCACCAGTAACAATACCACAATAAGTTCGCACGTTACCGAATGACCGTGAGTTGTTGTGAAACCTCCAGTTTTATTTTCTTTATACTTTGAGTAGAACTTAAAATTAATATATTTATAATAAGGAACTTCGTTCCTATCCAATGTCCCACGACACCACACATTTTTTTCTATCTAGGTTGATGAACGAGCATCGAGTTCACCTGATGTTGAAAAGTTACTGGTGCCTGCAAATGTGTCATCATGATTCCAGCCAATCACCTTAAGACGTGAGGGTGAATTCTCATTTTTATTATATAATAATAATAATAATAATATTAATAAACATTTATTCCAAATATAAATTTGCAAAAAATGAAACAAAAATTTAAAAAAAAATAACGAGGCTTGGAAAGGGTTACCGGCTCAGCAATGCCTAACAGTACCGAGACAATCGGTACTGCGGCGCTGATCTTCCGCCGGCACCTGCGGAGGGACGTGCACACCAGCATTAGACCGAACAATCATTATCTGAGCTTAGAATAATAACAACAACAATAAAAACAATGAAATACATATGACGGCGTTAACGATATTTATGTTATATAGCACGTGCAATAGGAGTGATTCACACAAGCCAGGTGCGCCGGCCGTGTCGTTCCACTCGTAAACAACAGCTGCAACAGAAGTGACTCATAAGCCAGCTGCGCCGGCTAGTATAAAAAGGCGGAACGTGCCTTGAAATGAACATTCGTTGGACTGCGCTTGCCTGGTGCACTTACTATATCCTTGTTACGTTGTGTGATTCAGTGACTGTTGTACGTACTGGNTAGTAAGTCACCAGGCAAACGCAGTCCAACGAAATGTTCATTTCAAGGCACGTTCCGCCTTTTTATACTAGCCGGCGCAGCTGGCTTATGAGTCACTTCTGTTGCAGCTGTTGTTTACGAGTGGAACGACACGGCCGGCGCGCCTGGCTTGTGTGAGTCACTCCTATTGCAGGTGCTATATAACATAAATATCGTTAACGCCGTCACATACATTAAATTATAAAAAATTACAATTGCAATGCACAATTACAGTACGGAATAGTTAAACTTGATATTTTCGAATTTAATTTGCATATTCAGAAGATATACTTTTAATTTTGCTTTAAAGGAACTGCAGAAACAGGCAAACGAAAATAAGCCATTAACGTTTTAAAGTTACTTGAATAAATTGATCACTGGAAAAAAGCCGAAAATAAATTTAATTAGAGTATAGCCCCATATCGTTCCATTCTTCGAAGGAGTTTTCTCCCGGCCGTTAGCCCTTATCCCGGTCCGTAGCTAATGACAGCGGCGATGCTCCCTCCAGGATTAGCGCTGCTCATAAAACCGATACTAATTAATTGGTCACAACTCGGTGGTCGGCGGTATTCAAATGTTGAAAACAATATAGAAAATCATGCGTACGTCATTACATATTATAGGTATTCTATATTTAAATAGACAAAATATAATCTATGTATGTTCAAGCTGTCAATTAGAATTGATTATCAATAAGTTAATAAAACAGTATCTATTAATGTTGTTCAATTTCATTCAATCAATAATAAAAGGTATTCTAATTAGACATTCTATTAAAAATAATTTAATATATATAAATAACTAATAACGTCTTGTTAGAAAAGTGTCATTTAATAAGTGTAGTTTTTACACTTTTATTTCGTGCGCACGTAGAGTAGTAAGTACACTTACACCTATGTAATTATTACGTGAATGTCATTAAAATAATTTAGAATCTATTGTATTTTTTTTGTTATTAACTACGAATAAATAAGACTTATTATTTATTCGTAGGTTATTAAGCACTGGAACGCTTCATGGTTTAAATTTTATAAACTTAAACTTCAACTTACAAAATTTCAACTATGTTTCAAATCGTTATATTTATAAAAATTATATTATCTTCAACGATGAAGCTTTTTTGATATTTGATTCATAAAAATAAATACCGTTTATCAAATTACTGGACAAATTGTGACCGTGAGTGACTTCATCGAATCATTAAGCACAATTTAAATATTTTTTTATTCCCCATCTATCGAATAACAATTGTTGATACTGAAATAGTCTGATCTTTAGAAAGAAAAGCATTCAGGAATGAAATGACCCCGAACCCTCATCAGACGACAGTGACAACGTCAGACACCGATCGTGAGAATTTGAAATTGATACAAAACAAGATAATCCGACACAATTTTCATAAGGTTTCTCAACTGGAAAATGTTTTATGTCGCACAATGTTTCACTAAATAATGACCGAGCTTTGCCGGTTTTTTTTTTTTTAACACGTGGGTTAAAAACACACAAATAATATAAATAAACAATTCATATTCTTGGTCTAACCTTAAATCAAACACTCATTGGCTTCGGGTTGCTTAACAACGCCATCTGCTGAAGTAGCTTTAGTGTTATTGGGTCTTTAAAGCAGCTAGTTGCTCTCAATTAAGAAAAATAGTATTATTATTCGCCAATAGATCTCGGAAAGAGTCATAAAGTTGATGATCGATAAAGTTGATTATTGAAAACACGAATAAAACAACATTTTCTGAAAATTAATCGTAGCTAGATCGATTTATCGCTCCCCGAAATTCCCTGTATACTAAATTTTATAAAAATCGTTGGAGCCGTTTCCGAGATTCAGATTATATATATGTCGGCGCAAATATGACTATTTACCTACTGATCATCAACTAATTACTCTGTGATAAGAAATTGATGTTAAACAGTCCCTTTTATTGTAATTTCAATACTTTAAAATCTTGTAAACACGCTCACGTGTTTAATACTTGTAAACACGCTGACGTGTACGAAGTCCTATAAATACGGCCNTGTGATAAGAAATTGATGTTAAACAGTCCCTTTTATTGTAATTTCAATACTTTAAAATCTTGTAAACACGCTCACGTGTTTAATACTTGTAAACACGCTGACGTGTACGAAGTCCTATAAATACGGCCGTGCTGTCTAGCGTTTATTCATTCGTGTCCGAGCCGTAGTACAGTACGGATCTCTCTGTAACGTTGTTATGTTTCTCGTGCAATATACGCAGTTCTCGTGAAGTTTTGTTTTGGAAGCCCAAACATGGGTCATTCGTCGAGAACGTAATGACCGTGACGTCAGCAATGGTGACGTCACACTTTTTAAAAACATTCCTTCAGCGTTTCTCCTCCGTCATATATATTTATATACAAGAATTGCTCGTTTAACGATAAAATATTGGGCATTCGTATTTTCCAAGGGAATGTCTATCGTGTCAGCCTAACATCAGATAGACAGTCCCGTAAAATTATTACAATTTTCATTGATATAATTTTTAATGTTTAAGACGTGACCAAAAATTTTAAGGCTGAAGTTTGGGAGCCGTTTAGATGAGAGCATCATTACAAGTTTATCGAAGCGACGGCAAGGGAGTAATGTTATACTTTATCGAGTTCGGATTACATTACAGCGCGAAATGGTCCTGTTATAATAATGACTGGTAATTAGTAACGCTTTGTTACGATAATCTTTATGCTCAGACAAACGCTTCGTTATGTTTTTGTAACACTATCAGTCTTTTTTTTAAGCTATTTCATAGCTTATATCGCGGGCTCTGAGCGCGGCGACCGAATCAAGAAATTCCGTAACGAAAATAAAACCTAACACCCCCACTCCGCCTACCATGTAGCTCGCGTTCAACACATTCACACGTTGCGCTTGTGTAGTGTTTGTGAATAAGCGCGCGGCGTGATGTCGCACTGCATGCGCATCATGAAAAGTCTGCCCATATCTCTCTCTTGCGCGCTCTAACTTTGGGAAGGGGACAGTTAATGTTTTGCTTTTGTTAATGTTTATAAATATAGCGTGGTCTTATTTTATTATTGTTTTAATATTAAATTATTATTGTCTAATTACAATTGCATAAGTTGATAAAAAATGCTATTATGCAATAGCTTTACCGCGGCAGTCCCCGAGTGCCACACGTGTTTTTTTATAAAATAACTAAATAGTGATGCTATGTAATTTGAATTAAATAGATTTCGTATTTATTTATTTTGTTACAACAAAAAAGTAAAAACTAATGAAGCATATTTAAAACTGGACACATAAAGTAAATGAAAAATTCTACCTCAATGGGACGCACAAACGACAATCCTAAAATTTAAATAAGAATAATACAGTACCAACGCTTACAAGTACAGATTAATATAATTTTACACGAATTACAAAATATTACTGGCGGTAGGACCTCTTGTAGGTTTACTGGTAGTAGGACCCTAGCAAGAACAGTGCTTCGCAGAATCTCCCACGGGATCGGAAACTCGGCCCACTGAGAAGATCCGGCGAGAAACTCAGTGGGCAGTGTCTATGGGTTAATTCGTCGAGTAGCTCGTTGAGCCCTTCGTCGCAAGCGATCGGTTCGACGAGGACGGTGACCGGTGCTTGTGGTGCCTCAATGGATCAGGATGATCCTATTAATATGTGATAATGGATTTATTTGTGATCGCTTTGTGATAGTTCTGGGCATCTTCTCAAATTTCTATTCTTTTATTCTTGATGATGACAGCCATATCTTAATCAAACTCTTCACTTCTAACTCATTTTTCGCTAGAGGAAGCGATAAAACCGAACGTGTACCCTGTGTTATTGATGGTTTCCCCACAACGGTTCATTAAAACTGATTGACGACTGAATTAGGGGACGAATATAAATATTGTGGGTATATAAGCGTTTTTATTTTTTATTGCTTAGATGGTTGGACGAGCTCACAGCCCACCTGGTGTTAAGTGGTTACTGGAGCCCATAGATGTTTACAACGTAAGTGCGCCACCCACCTTGAGATATAAGGTCTAAGGTCTCAGTATAGTTACAACGGCTGCCCCACCCTTCAAGCCGAAACGCATTACTGCTTCACGACAGAAATAGGCGGAGTGATGGTACCTACCTGTGCGGACTCACATGAGGTCCTACAACCAGTAATTACGCAAATTTTGCGGGTTTAATTTTTTATTACACGATGTTATTCTTTCACCATGGAAGTCAATCGTGAACAATTGTTAAGTACGTATTTCATCAGAAAAATTGGTACCCGCCTGCGGGATTCGAACACCGGTGCATCGCTAGATACGAATGCACTGCACGTCTTATCCTTTAGGCCACGACGACTTCTATATCGATAACAAGTTACTAAAACAATGATTAACTTAATTTTCCTACACGTAAATCCCTTGTGTTATCTTTAAAGAACAAAAAAAAGCATTTAAAGTATGCATATAGATTCAATCAGAGATAGTAATTTATTTTAAAATTAGACCGGAAGATCAGTTGCGGAGTGAATGCGGTTAGCTTCACTTTAACGAAATCAATTAAATAGTTTAATTAAATCGAAGAGGGGACATTTGAATGGCTCTGTGTCTCCGAGCCACGGCGAGTACTGTTAATAGTGGTATAAGTCATGGGATACAATAATGCGATTTTTATTACCATTATTGAAGTTAGGAACCAACTTTTTATTTATTTATTGCTTAGATGGGTGGATGAGCTCACAGCCCAGCTGGTGTTCAGTGGTTCCTGGAGCCCATAGACATCTACAACGTAAATACGCCACCCACCTTGAGATATAAGTTCTAAGGTCTCAGTTTAGCTAATATTTAAAACGGCTGCCCCACCCTTCAAACCGAAACGCATTACTGTTTCACGGCAGACATAGGCAGGACAGTGGTACCTACCCGGGCGGACTCACAAGAGGCCCTACCATCGGTTTATTGCTGTTAAAGAGAGGCCATAGAGGGCTATATCATAAATACTACCGCTCACCTTGAATCAAGAAATCGAAATCTCAGATGCTTCGGTACACCGTTTGTTCCGACTGCTTCAACAGACAGAAACAGCAAGGATTATAGCATTTAATCTTACGGACTTACAATGCGCCTAACCATTAGAAGGAATATTACTAAATACACGAAAAATACATTATTAAGCAATATTGATTTTCTTAATAATTAAAGAAATGAAAATTCAATTTTATTATTCGTTTTCCTACGTTAGTTAATTGTTATGGCCATTTTCAATATTAAATATTTTACTGGAATAATTCCGTCTTATATTTGTTTATTAGTATGCTGATTATCACTATATCTAATGTTATGAAAAAAAATCCATAAGTAGGATACGTGTTCATGTCCTTCCTTATTAGATTTCTGAGCATACTGCTTTTTATGTACAATGTTAAATGTAGTGTACACGTCCGACATTATATATATATTTATTTATTATGATTACTAGAAGTGGTGTTTTTGTGAGGTACACATGGGTACCATTATCCTGCTAATTCCACAAACATCTTTTGCAATTCCGGTTTTTAAGAAACCCCGTCATTTTCACGGTTAACATTTGAACTTCATGGCTCAGTGTGGGCTCCATTAACCATCTCGAGCAATCACTGAACACCAACAGGATCATGAGCTTGGATCAATTTATGACATTAAAAATCGTTTTCGCTTATAACTTAAGCCACTCGTCCACAGTTGATTATATAAGTGCCGGTGTTTCAACTCGGAACGACGCACGGTTGCCATTTTGTAATTAATTAAAAATATTCTCGTCATTTCTTGGGGGTTTCGAGTTACATTTATTTATTCACTCCATTAATTGCACGTTTAAGTGCTGACGCTGCTGACGTCCGTATTTGTAGCTGCCTTCATTTTCATTTCTTAATGTATACTAGTTTAATTTATATTAATTTGTAAAAGCAGGATCGCTTTAATATTAATTCACGTACCTATCAACGGAATGAATAAGAGATCAGTTTCTCCTGCATTTTGGCAGCATGAAACCGATTGAGTTCAAATTATGACTGTGTAAATTTTGTTAAAAGTTAAGATCAGACTTATAGAGTCAGAGCAGAGACATGAGAGAACATTCTAATGGTGCCTTACTATACATAATAAGAAAAGATAAAAAAAGATAAATGAGCCATCGATAGAAAGCCGGCAAATGTGAAACATTGATATTATTTTGTAAAGGTATAGACGTATAAAATGATGGTTTACGACAGAAAATGTATGTGGCATAATGTAAAATAAAATATTAATATTAAGACGCAGTCACTATATGATGTGTATAAATGTAGTATATCGGTGGTATAGCGATGGCTTCAGGCAGCGGCTTGGCTTTGCCCTTGGCATTGCTGAAGTCCATGGGCGACGGTAACCACTCGTACAATGTATGCTCGTCTGCCTGCCTACAAAGGCAATAAAAGAAAAAAAAAAAATCCCGCGTGTTCGGTAAAAAGGAAGCCACCTGACTATTATAAGTCGGAAATTTGCCACTACTGCTCGACCTCCCCGGTCGGAGATCTAGAGGTAGACCCAAGACAAGGTGGAAGAATGTAGTGTTGAAAGATAAAAGGGAATGCAACGTTGCTAACGAGGATGTCGAAGACAGAGCGAAGTGGAGGAGTAAAATAAGGAAAGCTACCCTACCACCATGTAGTACCCCCACCACCAATAGTAGAGTGTACACGGTGTGTCGACGCGTCGCCACGACAGCAATCAGTTTTAAGTGCGGCTATAAATGTTTCACATCAAAAACAGTTCCTAGTGCTAAAAATGTATTTATCTAGATCGATCCGGAGTACTTCGAGGGAACAGATACATAGCAATTTAATTAATTTACTTGTTCTTCGAATTTCTTCGAAAGTTCTTGTCTACCTGTTATCTATTTTAATGCTATATTTTCCAACCGCATGAGACTCAGTATCACGTAAATTCTCAATCATCCAATAATATAATTAGTTAGTGCGCGTCAAGCCGAAACGATCCACTGAAACGCAGGCTTATACCTACCCGAATTTGCATCACTTGCATAATTCCCATTTTGCATACTAAAGCGCTTGTTCACGGCACACGACGGCTTAACGCGATGCTTTTATGTATTTAACTATACTAGAGGTCCCGCAGTAGTCGAAATTCGACTATACTTAAATTAATTGGAATTTTAATTTTGTACACTATTATGATTGTATTTTATACTTCTATAATCACAAATTTCGCCAAGACTACACTATAAAAAATATTAAAAAAGACAAACAATATTTAATCTCAATTTGACAACAGACATCAATAACAAAAGTTTGACAATAAATAGTATGCATGCGTGTGTGCGGCAAATACATGGTATGTAGTGTGTGTAATGTTTTCTTTATTGATTTAATGTATCTTTTATGCATTATTTAAAAAAAATATTAGCATTGTGCACTTCTTCTCTATATTCTCTATAAGTGTGGAAAATTTCATACTCCTCCGTCCGCGCAATTTTCGTAAAAAGGGATACAAAGTCTTTGCTTCACGTATTAATATAGGTATAGGTACTAAATTACGAATCCGAATTAAATTTTTTTTTTTTTTTGTAGAATTGAAAGCTGTTCTTTGTGCTTAGTGCGAGTTTTTTAACGTTCTCGATAGCGTAAAAGTTAGCTCATATTTGTATGGAATGGGATCGTTTGCGTACGTTTGCCGCTAGGGGCGCTGTTCCAACTGCATACAAAATTGGGTTAACTTTTACGCTATCGAGAACGTCAAGAAACCCGCACTAAGCACACTGAAGCTCTAAAGGTGTTATTGTCTGGATAAAATTTGATGTCCAAATTGTTCTTCTTCTTCTCCCTATTCGTACACTCTTGACAGAGTGGTCGTGGTCATGCATCAGTCGGATACGACCTACTTATGACTCTCGTGGGAAATTAGTGCAGTGGTTTCCCGTTGCCTTCTGCACCAGCATTTTAGGGGGTATTTGATCCCCAAGGTTTCTGACGCCTCTTCCGTACAGGTTGTCCGGACGGGTGTGTATGATTATACCGCCATTGCTCGGTCGCCATTGCCGCGTTCGTTCTCTAGCAGGGTGCACCACGGCAACCTGTTGGTCGCCGCCGCCATCCGGTGCGTGCAGGTGGGGTTGAAATTGTGTAAAGAATCCTTTAATACTATGTGTTAGGAGACCGCTTCCGAAAACGAAGACAGACGTTAGTACTAATGAGACCTTTGATGATGGAGTTACTTAGACAAATGTTGTAAATAAGTATTTGTGCGATCGCGCGAGTCTGCGCCGCGCCGCGCCCTTGCGTTCGTAGATCCGAGCATCAGCTGTTTTTGATTTTGTGTTTCATTCCTGGTTTTTTTTAATAAAGTAATGTATTTTTGAAGTTATACTTCTTTAGGCGCGTTATGAAAAATTGATGAGAGTAAAATTTTACGATGCGCGCGCACCGTGACACAAAGTTAACAGAAATGAAGTTGCCCACAAGTGCTCCAATACAATTGAGGTTAACTGTCATCGTATGTATTATTTAGTAATATAAATGATAAAAATATTATTTAATATAATTCATACTAAATATTATTAAATTATTAACGTTAAATATTCATTATTAATTGTTTAATATTTAAAAAATAAAAATAAATAAATAAATAAAGTATAACTTCTTACGTGCGTACATAAGTACACGCACCCTTTTTTTTATGAAACTATGGTTTCATTTAGCTGTACTAACAGAGATGGAGCGCAAACAATGCTACTAAAACGTTTTAAAAATATGATATATTTTTTTAACCAAGATCTATTTTTTTCCGTGCCTTCATCAAAGGTGTCATTAGTACTACTGCCTGTCTTCGTTTCCGGAAACGGTCTCCTAACACTCAGTTTAGGAATAATATTAATAATCCATCAAACAAGAATCCATTCATTTTACTATTTCACCAATAGCTATTTTACCAAAAACAAACCTCTTCTTTGAGTAAAAAGCAAGCATTTTCATTTTCAATTAGGTATCTCAAACATTCATGCTCAACAGTAACCTGAAATTGAACCAAAGAAAACATTGATTGCCTTGAACTGATCTTGACCTAATAAATTTAATTTCTTTCAAGGATCACCTTTGGTGTACCCTTCCAACGAATTCCGAGAATTATTAAAGTGTTACAGAAAGCTTAAACATTGTTAGAGAGAAAGAAACGTGTTTTTTTAAAAATAAGTGGTCATTATCAAGAAAAGTATAAAGCGTGTGTGGACCGCATTGAAACTTTGTTCCCGCCCCCAAACCCAGGTACGATAGTCAATACCAAGATTAATATACCAAATTTGCTTGGTAAATGTAAGTCAGGACAAATTATAGACTAATTGACAATATACCGAACCGCAGAACCTTCTCTGGGCTGAGGCTCCAAAATACTTCAATTATTATTCGGATAGTCTTGGTTCCCGAATGTTTTTCCCGGTAGGCAGCGGCTTGGCACTGCCCCGGGAATTGCTGAAGTCCATGGCGACGGTAACCACTCACCATCAGGTGGGCCGTATGATCGTACGCCTACAAGAAAAAAAAATGTATATACCTATATAATAATAATTTGGAGCCTCTGAATCACACCAAACTATATGTTCCCTGGGAATTGGTATTTCTGTTCATGAACCACGATAATAGCGTATCTAACTTTTTAATAAATATGTCAATTTACAATTCAGTATTTGAGAGCCAGTTTGAAGCATGTAATAAAACAGTATCTCAAAACACGAACAATGTGAAACCCTTTTTCGAACGGTTTTCGAACATAGCCTACATTTAAAAGCATTTTCTAAAATTTTCTAAATCTTATACATTTAAACGAGCAATTCTTGTATATTAATATATTATAATCTGAATCTCGGAAACGGCTCCAACGATTTTCATAAAATTTAGTATACAGGGGATTTCGGGGGCGATAAATCGATCTAGCTACGATTTATTTTCAGAAAACGTTGTTTTATTCGTGTTTTCAGTAATCAACTCTTCCCGACATCTATTGGCGAATAATAATACTATTTTTCTTAATTGAGGGCAACTAACCGCTTTAAAGACACAACAAGATGGCGTTATCAAAAAAAATCTACTGTATCATCATCTACTGTATTCTTGCTTCTACTAAAATTTAAAAATAAACGACATTGTGACGTTTCCTTTCATTGAAACCACCCACCCGCATTAACCTCATGCAATATGAATCATCATACTGTATGTATAAGATCCTGACGTAGCTTTAATTATTGAATACGTTTCCATATAAAATATTTAACGAATTCATTCCGGAGGGTGGAGAGAGTGCTTATTGTCTCGGCTTTGAACGATATAATATTATGAAAGCTTGCAATTATATTCCATATCAAATGTATTGCTAAATATACTATCAGTTTTTCATAATTATGTATCTATAAGGAATAATTAATATCGTTATTTGTACATACACGTTGCACTCCTTCTGGTTTGCTTGGTACTCTTTCGCTACCTGAGTACTCTTCATAACACAGTTAGGCTAGTTGTCCTAAACAATTTCAATAAGGTTTTTTTAACCAAATTAGCCGTAGGTCCTTAACAGTTCGATCTTTTTCTTCTTTGTTAACAATCTTTATTGTTGAAAGTCGCGTTAGACAGAATTCTCCCGGAAGCGTTTCCAGATCTTTCTACCCTTAACGTATTTAAATGCCTTAGATACTTGAGGCATTAAATTAGGGCCTTAGATACCCGGGGCATTAAATTATGCCTTAGATACCCGAGGCATTAAATTATGCCTTAGATACCCGAGGCATTAAATTATGCCTCAGATACCCGAGGCATTAAATTATGCCTTAGATACCCGAGGCATTAAATTATGCCTTAGATACCCGAGGCATTAAATTATGCCTTAGATACCCGAGGCATTAAATTATGCCTTAGATACCCGAGGCATTAAAATACTGAATAGTACTGTACTGGTAAGAAACCAGTGCCAGATTTTGTTTGACAAGATACCAGTGAGGGACGTTGTTTGGTCTGCACATCGTTTGGGCGATCGATATATCGTCATGACCGCTTCGCAGCAGATATATGCAGGATAATGCAACATACTCGAACGAGCTTTCAATTATCCTTACCACCAATAAAGCCTAATTAGTCCCTTACATTTTTTATTGCTGCAACACACAAGCTGAAAGCGGTTAAAAGCCATTTACAATTCAAACATAAACCAAAATATGAAGTGTATCTTTACTTTACTATACAAAGTTTGCGTTAGATATCAACTCTACTTAATCACGAAGCTTCCAGTACCTAAACTTCCCAATGCAGTAAGATGCAATGGAGAGGTTAGAAAAGTATTAATGAAAATTTATAACAGTAAGATGCAATTTTCTTTTTGTATTGCATAGATGGGTGTACGAGCTCACAGCCCACCTGGTATTAAGTGGTTACCGGAGCCCAATGGAAATTAAGCAGTAGTGCAAATTTTTGTTAGTGCGAAAATCCTTGAACGATACAACATTAATAATTTGTACCGATTATAAAACAATCAACAAAATAAATAAAAAAACAACTATTTTTTTTAATGTATTTAATAAATTCATAATTGTATAGAAATATTAGTTTATCTATCGATTTTTATTAATACATTCGGAAACACGAAGCAGTCATGCGAACGGTAATAGCAATACCTTCACAAATGTATTCATCAATCATGTCGTTTCTACGTAGTGCTCTTGCGATAATTAGCGATAAACGGAAACTTCAGTCAAGACAATTGACATTGTCAACAGCAACATATAACGAACTGCCAATGGTGAGCTCACGTGATACCTTTAAACTCACAGGTTTTTGTTTATGTAAGCTCAATTTTGAATCGTTTTTCTAGAGCACATTTACAAAGTATAATTATAATATTTAATACACATATTATTATAGAATTTAAACTTTTATTATTAAGACATAAAATGTATTGAGAAGTCAAATCAATTATTATAATATTATTTATGTATCGTCATCAAATAAAATAATTCTGCTAAGAGGCAGTGAAATGTTACTAAATTCGTCATAAATAAAAAATCATCTTGGTAATAAATGCTTATTTACTCTATACTTCACAGCAAAATTACACTAATTTACAACATTAGCGCAACGGAGATAAACATTCACATCCTAAGCATAAAACACTTATAGATTTAGTGATTTCATGAACACGCAATGGACGATGCCTAACGAAGACATCACCATCGATGGATGTCAAACTTGACTACTTACTACCTAGTGACAGGTTTAGGGTAGCCGGATCGATTTTGAAAAATTAATTGAACCAATAAAATTTTACAGTAGCCAACTGTTCGAACGATTTAAATTTCTGCCGATTTAACAGTCTTTTAAGGTAAAATCGACTAGCTAATATCCACGTTAACAGCGTGGATCCACTATAACATTAAAAACACGAACGATTCCTTCTCTATAAAAGTAAAAAAAAAACAGATTTTGGCAACGTCACATTGATCGTTAAATCTAAAAACATTTCATTCAGGAAAACCTGACAGGTGTCATTTTTTTTCAACTGTCAATGTCATTTGCTTGCTTCTCAAATTAATTTGGTAGTGGACACAAGCCACAGTGGAAATACGCTTATGCTTCATGTTTCTGTCGATTCGATTTGTGTTTTTCACAAAAGTTTTAGTTTAATCACGGAAAATGATTTGATAAAATATAAGCAGTAACCAGAAGCAAGCATCAGATATAAATAGAGGACTTCAATATTTTCTAAAACCAAATTACTCAGTGAGAAACATTAAATTTGCTAATAGTTTTCCGAGATATAAGAGGGTGCTGTATCCCTTTTCGCAACACGAATGGTCGCTTTTGAACGTTGACGTCATTATATATAAAATAGTGTATTTAACTATAAAATAGTGCGCTTTCTCGCTAGCATGTCATTAACAACTTTAATGACTATAATTTACTAATACCTTAACAGATTTAAATTTTGATTTCGTTTATCAGCTGTGTTCATAATCTTCTATTCTATTAAACAAACACATAGATTCGCGTCAGAATGTCAAATTTATTAAAACTAAATTTTTATCTATGGAAATATGTTCCATGTGTCACATGGTAAGGACATGTATGCACGTTTTGTTGACAAATGAAATCAGAGTGAAATAACGTAATTTAATTAAAATGAAATGTTATAAGTGTTGCAGAAAAATTAATCTTTGAATAACGATTTTTCATCCTCCCTGTGTAGTGAAATAATATATATATACATATAAAAATATGTATAAATTAAAACGTATAACTGTTTTACTTTCTATTGTATGTAACAAGCTTTATGTTGTATCACTTAACTTTTCGATGAATATTACAATAAAATAAAAATAAAACATCGAACGTTTGCATTTATATTGGAGAACTTAAGCTAAAATTGAAACGAGTCTTTGTAACTCTCACTATAAAAACACAGATCATACAAAAATCGATAATTAACTAAAACATTTTTACAATTTCATCTTAAGATTGTTTTTTTTTTTTAATACCTATATAGATCAGCCCGTGTTCTTAAGGACAAACAAATTATTGACTAAATAGCCTAAATTATGTATAGAAGCTTAGTTAGCGTAGTTTCCTGTTTAGTTCTAAACTAAATCAATAGATGGCATTACGTGTACTATGAGACAATAGAGGTATTAAAAGCATGTCAGCGATGCAGTGCTAACAGGAAAGTAGCCTTGATTATTCTTGAACATGTATCGCTCATAGTGTCTAGAAATTTCAGAAAATAAGTAGAAAGAAAGTAAGACAAAAGATCTGGAAAATTCTGGAAACTTCCCTGCAAAGATAGTTTCAATGAAATCTGACAAACAATCGACGAAATTATTCTTCCAGTACAAGTGCAATATTTATTTGTAAAATCTGGTTCTAGCCAGTTCTATCTGATTTGAGTAATCTGGTAACAGAACACGAACTAACCTACCGAGTTTTCCGGTCTTCTCCTAAAAAGGTCGATACGCTAGTGGATATTTAATAGGCAGCGTGGCCTCCGTGTAACTGGCCATGTGGTTCCAGCCCAGCTGCCGGTACGCTTCTATTAGACGCTCCTCGACTTCCCTGGAGGGACGGTCCTCTTGGATCTTCGTGAGGAGCTTAATCGCTCGGCCCCAGTGTTTGAACGTGAAGCAATGCCAGACGCCGTAGTTGATTGCCTAGAGACGATTTTTTTTGTATTATTAATGAAATGAAATTTTAATAATTGAAATAGGCCCGAGCTATTATAGATGTGTATAGAGAATGTTTGTGTATGTTGCAGTCAAGATGGGTAAAGTAAGGAAGCGTACTTGTAATTGATCAGAGAACTAATATAAAAAATATGGTGCGCGTGCAACTTGATACACGTGAAAGAAGTGAAACTTCTTTTGCGGTGTATAGTATTGTGGTTTTCTTCATTTTTCGTCCTTAAACCCAATTTCTCTTGTAATAGGAAATGCCGTGTATAATAAATTTAAGATAGTTAATATGTTACTGCCATCTACAGGAGCAATGCGAAACTAATAACAAGCCATCTATCAGCCGACGCCCGTACACAGAATGTGTATAAGAGAAACGACCTAGCTCCCTTTGTCCTTTCCCACTCCACGGTCGCATGGTTCGCGAGATGCTTTGTTTGTTTTCTCACTCTCGCTCTTCCTAAATTGTATCTTTTCTCTCTAGCCGTAACGAATCTGTCGCGAATTAAATTTTACTTTCAACGCGCCTAAAGAAGTTTAGCTTCAAAAACATTACGTTTAGTTTAATCGACTTATAATTGACTGCTGATCCTCTCCCACCATTTAAAAAATTATAGGATGTATTGCAAATTTGTTCGCGTGGAAAATCCTAGCAATTTGAAAGGAATCATCGATCTGCAAATAAGACTTCCACTACATGTGTAAAATGCAACGTGATTCACGTTATGTAAACTGAAATAATGTATATCGTCCGTTTTTTAGTTATTTCCCTTGTAGACAGACGAGCATACGGCCCACCTGATGGTGAGCGGTTACCGTCGCCTGTACTTCAGCAATGCCAGGGGCAGAGCCAAGCCGCTGTCTACCATTAAGTACTCTCCTCATTTGAAGAAGGACATGTAATAGCGCTCGGAAAACACCGTGGAGGGGAGCTCATTCCAAAGCCGGATGGTACGTGGCAGAAAAGATCTCTGGTTGAACGCAGTGACTCCAGGTAGTATAGATGAACTCTGCTCCGGTGGCGATATCCTTGTTCAACCCTTGTCCAATGCAAGTCCAATACTGGATGAGCGACTCACTTTGGCTTCAGTGAGATCGGTGTACTTGAGGAGGTCGGTCATGTTCGCTTGGAGCGCTGTCGCGATCTTCTCCTTGGCCGATTTGCTTTCGGCCAGCGCGTACAGTCGGCAGAGCGCCGTGCCCTTCCTGCAGAGCGCGTCTATTAAATAGCCGCGTTGTTTCTCTTGATCCCTAAAGACAAAAAGTCAAAGTAATAAAAACTCTCTGCGAACGGTACCTACTTGTTAAGACAAATAATATTTATCGGGGCGACCCTGCCCTCAAGGTGGGTGGCGCATTTACGTTGTAGATGTTTATGAGCTCCAGTAACCACTTAACACCAGGTGGGCTGTGAGCCCTTCCACCCATATAACCAATAAAAAAAATTAAAAAAAAAAATTACTTAACTAAGATTAGTTAAAGTTAATTGTTTCTTCAATGTTATAATTGTTGGTTAACGGTTTTAAGTCCGACGCATGTCAACAATTGTTTAAGTCTTTTTTTTTTACCGGAGCCCATAGACATCTACAGCGTAAGTCCTGCCACCCACCTTGAGATATGAGTTATGTCTCAGTTTTTAAAGTAGAACGGCTGCCCCTACTTTCAAACCGAAACGCATTACTGCTTCACAGCAGAAATAGGCAGGGTAGTGGTACCAACCCGTGCGGACTCACAAGAGGTCCTACCACCAGTAAACCACCACAACCACCAGTATTTAGGAAAATTCAGGACCAAACTACCCCCACTGTTCTACTATAAATATGAACTACTTTTGTCAACACATTCTGAACCCAGCAACCAAACGGTGTGGAGCTCTCTGTAGTTATTGTTGTACACTTGAGAATGATGTCAGCGACACTGACGTCATCATTTTAAAAACGTCCGTCATATTTAATAGTTTGGTAATAAGTTTGCTTTTTAAGAGGAGACTGTGCCTTATGGTATTGACAATAAAGGTGCTTATTTAATGTCGATTTTGCAAGCCCTCTGTATCCAGCGGACGTTGCACAAAGCGACCAAGCGTACTAAGATCGCTAACTAATATTGACTGGCATCTGGTAGGATGTCTTACAAATCCTCTTAATTCAACCGTAGGTACCACCATTCTTCTTATTATTTTTTTATTGCTTAGATGGATGGACGAGCTCACAGCCCACCTGGTGTTAAGTGGTTACTGGAGCCCATAGACATCTACAACGTAAATGCGCCACCCACCTCGAGATATAAGTTCGAAGGTCTCAGTATAGTTACAACGGCTACCCCACCCTTCGAACCGAAACGCATTACTGCTTCACGGCGGAAATAGGCGGGGTGGTGGTAACTACCCGTGCGAACTCACAAGAGGTCCTACCACCAGTGATTACGCAAATTATAATTTTGCGGGTTTGGTTTTCACTACACGATGTTATTCCTTCACCGTGGAAGTCAATCGTGAACATTTGTTGAGTACGTATTTCATTAGAAAAATTGGTACCCGCCAGCGGGATTCGAACACCGGTGCATCGCTACATACGAATGCACCGGACGTCTTATCCTTTAGGCCACGACGACTTCTAAATTTATGTCGCGAAACAGCAGTACGCTCCAGTTTCAAGGGTTGAGACAGCCGACACTAGTGTTTCTAGGTGGATTTATATTATATTGTGTCCTTGGACAATACGAATGGACTTCAAGTGAATAGCTGGAATAGCTCTCTAGCCTGCCAGCGATTAGGTATAGAAAAAAAAAGGTATATAGAAATAAGAAAAATCAACA
Organism: Bombyx mandarina; assembly: GCF_003987935.1. Next base: position 1,440,147 of record NW_021011561.1, read on the forward strand.
CCGAGTCACTTACGGCCGTCTGGTGTAGTGGTAAGTGACATGGTCACTACACAAGGGGGTCACGGGTTCGAATCCCGCCAAGGGAAGATATTTGTATGATAAATATAAATGTCTTTTCCAGGGTTATGGATGTATATTAAATATATGTATGTGTATAATAAAAATCTTACATTTATATCCGTTATTCGGTACCTGTAACACAAGTTCTTTACGAACTTATCATGGGACCAGTTAACGTGGCGTGATTGTTAGTAAATATTTATTATTATTTATAATAATTATTATTATACTTACTGTTTAATTTTCTGTGCGTCGGTTCGTGTATCGTTCTTGATTCCTAAATACGCTAACAGCTTCTCTTGGTCTATTGCCTTTATTACCTGAAAAAAAAAAACCAATGAATATATTTTAAACGAACTACCCTCCTTCGTATGTGTACGTTAATCTATATCTATATATCTATACTAATATTATAAAGAGGAAAGATTTGTTTGTTTGTTTGTTTCGAATAGGCTCCGAAACTACTGGACCGATTTGAAAAAATCTTTTTCCATTAGAAGCCGACATTGTCCCTGATGAACATAGGCTACTTTTTTATTATTTTTTTTATTTTTTTTTTGGTTTCATGTGTGTTTTAATGTTTCCGAAGCGAAGCGAGGGCGGGTCGCTAGTATAAATATGAATTACTGTTCGTTAGTCTCGCTAAAACTCGAGAACGGCTCGACCGATTTGGCTAATTTTGGTCTTGAATTATTTGTGGAAGTCCAGAGAAGGTTTAAAAGGTAGATAAATATGAAAATGCTCGGAATTAAATAAAAATAACAATTTTGTTTTTCCTTTGATGTGTCCCCCGTCGGACGGATTCCTTTTGTTTGTCGTGTATTTAATTTTATCAATTGAGGCACTACGAAGTCTGCCGGGTCAGCTAGTATTCAATAAAGCAACGCTATCCAGATGCAGGAGTTAGGGGTCATCACCTTATCTGAGATCGCAATGAGTTGTTCGCACCACGCCGTCGTCACATCCAGCTCTTCGTTTGAATGCGGTAATCTGAAATCAAAGGTACGCAATATAAAGTACATTTTTTATTAACACATCAAACGGCCTGACTTCTTGTCTTTTAAGCCAATTTAATTATACACAATTTTATACAAAAAAAAAATGCTATTTTAATTTGTTTTTTTTTTAGTTTTAGCTCATTGCATACTCACTTCTTAGGGTCGGTGGGCGAATCGATAGCGTGCAAGTAAGCGACGTGAGCTCCCAAGTAACCCGGAAATTTCTCTACCAGCTCTTCGTAAACTTGTTCTAGTTTATCGCCTTCTGTTGGATGTGACAAATAAACCAAACTTAACACAATCACATTATAGTAAAATTTAATACGCTGTCATGCGGGATGTACTAAGATCAATCTTGAAAAACAACGAACTTATACAAACATGAACTACAAATACCAGTCGTTTTACTAAGTCGTTAACTAAGGAATAAAGATTGATAAAACATTTTCTTTTCGGACGCGTTATATTCGTGCAATCATCTTTGGGTAATACCACTCGTATTAAAATACCTATACGTTCTAGTGACCACAAATGACCTAGTACGCCAGAATTAATTGACCCGTTAACGCAGTCCACCACCCTGCCTATTTCTGCCGTGAAGTAGTAATGCGTTTTGCTTTGAAGGGTGGGGCAGCCGTTGTAGCTATACTTGAGACCTTAGAACTTATAGGTGGGTGGCGCATTTACGTTGTAGATATCTATGGGATCTAGTAACCATTGAACACCAGGTGGGCTGTGAGCTTGTTTTTTTTTTTATTGCCCTTGTAGGTAGACGAGCATACGGCCCACCTGATGGTGAGTGGTTACCGTCGCCCATGGACTTCAGCGATGCCAGGGGCAGAGCCAAGCCACTACCTACCGCACCCAACTAAGCAATAAAAAAAATTTCAAAATCTAATAAAATCAACCTTTAGTTGTTTTAACAAAAAAAAAACAATATACCATACCTAGTTTAGCAATCCAGCCAACCGTGAACTCCTTGACGGCGTCCATATAATCGTCGTGGGCCTTCCCCTTCTCCTTATCCTTCGAGTTGGCGTTACGTTTGGGCGGCTCGCAGGCCAAGTACTGAAGCGCGTACGTGTCCACTTTCCGACCGAGCTCGTCTTTAGCGAACGATATCGTACCGGAGAACGTGTGACCGACGGTCAAATTCAAACGGCTTATTCTGTAAAGATGACATTTCCATGGTATTCCAAATCTCTGCCGAATATTCGAGATCATAATCGTTTCGTTTATCTTTTAACGTCGATCATAAAACTTTCGGTAGGTATTAATACTTTTTTTTTTTAAAACCGTATTAAGGCGCTCGAAGCTGCCATCTTACATTTTACGTCACAAATGAAATCACTCAATGATGTTTTTAATTCGACAGGGGGCATGGTCATTATGTAATATTTTTCCACTGCCATTCTTATCTGTTTTATTTTCTGAACATCCCTTTTGGTATATAATTTGTAGTTTGCTTATATTACTTTTAAATTATGAAGGATAAAAGAAAGGAGCATCATCTCAGGGTATTAAAAAGTATCCGCTGAAAGGTAGCTAACCAAGGTGGCGCTGTAGTATGAAACTTGACCTTCAGTTCAATCCAGCACATTTGACTCTGTTTAAAACTGCTATATTCATATGATTTCCACATTTTGCTGTTTGTAGGTGGTAAGACCTCTTGTGAAGCTGCACGGGTAGGTACTACCCCCTACCTATTTCTCCCGTGAAGCAGTAATGCGTTTCGGTTTGAAGGGCGGGGCAACCGTGGGAACTACACTGTGACCTTAGAACTGATATCTCAAGGTGGGTGGCGCATTTACGTCGTAGTTGTCTATGGGGTCAGCTGTGAGTTTGTCCACCCATCTAAGCAATAAATAAAAAATTGAACACTTTCTCAACTTGTTCTATATGCAAGATGGTACTCCTTACATCTACCCTCCATATTTCCAATCAGCATCCTTCATTTGAGTGAATTTACTGAAGGACTAGATAGAAAGATGTGTTACTATTGAATAAAGATAAACGTTAAAAGATAGACAACACAACTGATTTACAATTAAATAAGTCACTAAAGCTGTTTAATTATTATTTAACAGAAATATATCTTTAATTTAATATTATTAAGATCCATTCAATTTTAAATAAACTTGTCATCATCATCATCTCAGCCTAGAGATGTCCACTGCTAAACATAAGCCTCTCCAATCGATCTCCAGTGGTAACTTACTATAAACTTGGCATAGGCTAATCTTGAGAGCCATGTTGAAAATTCTTAGAAACTATATCAGCCTTTAAATTTTATAAACAAAATAAAATGAATGTATGAATCGAATGAAAAACAATGTTGTTCTCTTCTCCAAAACATGCGACTCAAATTCAACAAGAATATAAACAAAACAAGTATACAGCGATTTAGCTTAATTTTTAAGACAAAAGCAAACAGTTATGCTTCAAATTTTGTACCTATTTGTAACCGTTCTTTGGATAGACCTGACAAAATAAAAATAAATCTATACACCTTACCAATACATACCATTACCATACATTTTATAATTAAAACATTCCTAGTTTGAAATTCGACACAAAAATATTTGATTTAATCACGATGCTTAAAAAAAAAAACCTTTTTTTTCACTTTTCAAAGATCAAAAGTGTGCTTTTACTTATCAATTTTATGAACTTTACCATTGATTGATATATTAAGAAAAGAACAATTAAAAAAAAAACATTTTGACATTTAAAAAAAAAGTTTTATCTTTGCTCTGTGTAATTTAAAAAATATATATATTTAAAACTAAAGGAATTCACAATAAAGAATGAATGTAAGAAACGATGTGTGGATACTTTAATGATTGTTTACTGATATGAATTCAATAGTGGCACAAGGCTGGGCGTTAGTTAAAGCGCAAACGTTTTGTGAACTCAGACGTACATTTTAAGGATGAAAAAGCGGGCATTTTGAGCCTTTCGACGGTCTCGGGTTGAGAAATAATGTGCTGGTGGTTGCCCATATCAGAATCTTAACAAAGGTATGTTTTTTGAGAGGGTAGTCAGTTCCGATTTGATGGTTGGGGCAGCCGTTGTCCAATACAATTAAGACTCCTGAGACTGGTGGTAGGAGGTATTGTGAGTCCACACACCAGTAGGTACCACCACCCTGCCTATTTGTGCCGTGAAGCAGTAATGCGTTTCGGTTTGACGGGTGGGGCAGCCGTTATCCTGTAAAAACTGAGACCTTAAAACTCGTGTCTCTAGGTAGGTGGAATTATTTACGTTGTAGATGTCTATGGGCCCTTATGACCACTAAATATCAGGTGGGCCATGAGCTCGTCCACCAACCTAAACAATAACAAAAAACTCCAACCTCATATCTCGATGTGGTTGGCGGCATTTGCTTTGAGAATTATATTTATTGCGGAGCCCATAAATCTAATAATAATTTTAATAATAATTAATAAATAAACGGATAAAGAACCACGCAAATGCCACCACCCATCTCGAGACATGAATTCTAACTCTCAGTTCTGTAGTACATTGCTACTATTCAGACCGGAACACATTACTGCTTCGTGGCAGAAACAGCAGGGTGGATTTGTGCTAATTTCACGACCAGCCGTCTGTCTGGTGTAAACTCGTGAGATGTGACTTGAATTTATGAATCAAGAAATTTTGAAAAAGAAAAAAGTTAGAATAACATAAAATAATTAACTAATAAAATTGTTTTGAATATTCAAATGACGAACTATAATATTTTTTTAATTAAGATTAATTACTAAATTAAAAAGTTGTGTGGCTTGTTAACAAAAGAAACAATTATTAAAATTTATTCTTTAAATACCTTTAATTTAAATTACTTTTTGAAAATTTTATTGCGTACAGTATATTATTCTTATGGCTTATGCAAATTCTTAATGAATTCAGTTCCTATTTAAAGAAATACATTTTGTTTTCATGTTTTATTAGAATAACATTACTAACTGGTGCACATTTAATTTAAGGATTTGGTGGATGCTGTTGGAAAAGTGAGCGGAATCGTAGTGAATTTATTGATGAAGTTATTTGTTGGGTGAATTTATTGATATATTCCTTTGAATGCTGTATAAACTATTATTTGTATGTATGCATGTATATGTGTTTGTGTATATATGTATACATATATTTTTTGTATAATATGTATTTGTAATTTAATATAAATTTCATTGCACCTACCACTATTTACTCTGCACCACCTTTGGTTGACTGGCAGAGAATGCCTTAGGCATTAAGTGTGCCAACGTAAATTTTACAAAAGGTGTAATAAAAAAATAAATAAAAAATAAACATGCAACATTATGATTACACACTCTTTTGTTAAAAATTATTGGTTTCTCGGTATGTTGTATTTTCCCGCGAGTCAACCCTACGAGCCCATTGTCATAGATTACAGACGTACGCCGCAGAAGCTTAGCTCGTATCACTATTGAGTTCAAACAGGGGTGCGACGAGCGATAATATTGTATTAGCACAAGCTTACTTGTCGGAAGGCACGGCTGTGAAGTAGACGGGCATGAGGTTACCGCTGGGCAGGGACGCCGTGCTGAACTTCTTGCCGGCCGTCAGCGCCTGCGACGAGACGGACACTTATAATCATCCGGCGCCTGCATCACGCATGCGTGCTGTGAGCAGTCGCGTCTCGAAGGACGATTTGACTGACATAATTACAAATAAGACTTCCAGATTTGACATAATCTATATATATATAAATTAATTGCTATTCGTTAGTCTCGAGTTTTAGATTTGGCTAGCTTTGGTCTTGAATTATTTGTGGAAGTCCAGAGAAGGTTTAAAAGGTAGATAATTAAGAAAATGCTCGGAATTAAATAATAAATAACATTTTCGTTGTCCCTTTGATGTGTCCCCCTACGGACGGATTCCTTTTGTTTGTTTTAAATTTATTTTATACAAAAGTTTAGGTCTTTTATTTATCGATTGAGGTACTAAGTGGATAGGAGCAGTAGGTACCTGGATCCTGGAGCAGTAGGAGTCCATGGTGATGGGCTGTTGGAGCCGCTGCTGCAGCACCACGGGCAACTCCTGCAGCTTCTCCAACAACGACTTGTTCTCGTGACGGACGTTCAGACGCAACACGTAATCGCCCTTTTCCAACTTCACATTATACTGTAAAAAAACGTTTGTCTGTAAGGTCGATAGTTTTACGTGATAACGTCAGTAGCACAACTAATCGAACTGCTAGCTCTGACGTCACACGAGAAGAGAGTTAAATGTGAGTCGACTATTATCAAAGGCGGCAATCTGACTTTTGGACAATGATTGGTAAATCAGAAAAACGAATTATTGACTTTGTATTCCATTGGCAGTTACAAAACTCTTCGGAACGACATCTTAGATAAATAACAGGTTAACTATTAACCTTTATTTAATGCAGGTTTTGAACCGTATTCTTTGAAGGAGACGATTATATTCAAATAAATCTGTATTGACATATCAATAAAAATGTTTTGTCCAAATGTACAGATTGCCACCTTTGATAATAGACGACTCATGTGTTACGAGCCAACGCTTGGGCCGATCGTTGTTCCGCGCTCTCGCTTGCACGCTCAGGCTAAGGCGGAACGTGACACTTTTTCGTGCGTGCAACCTGTGTTCTTCGATTTACAAGACGTCAAAGAAAATTTACATTCATTAATATAAAGCACGTTTTAACTAATCTGCTTCAAATAAATCATTACTACTACTGCTACTGCGCTGGCGCTATGACCCCGAAGTGGGTCTTGGCCTCCGACAATATACGTCGCCATTCATACTGGCACCCCGCAACATCTTGCCAATCCGACAGTTGGAGCTCACGCAAATTTCAAAATCACCATAGATTATGATATATTTTTATGTGGAATCGAACGGCATTGTGCCCGTTACCTTGGACGGATAAGCGTCCCCGACGGCCATGAGCTGCTTGCAGCTGTTGTACAGCATCCACATCTGCGACTCGAACTCCGACTCGTACAGCATGTCGCACAGCAGCGACACCGTGGGAGACACCTGGCAACAAAACATTACTGCATTAGACAATTCCCCTTCGCAATGTTATCCAATGTTAGCGATACCTCCTACCGGTCATCGTTCTCGTCGAACCCGTCGCTTGCGACGAAGAGCTCGACGAGTAAATAAACTCTCAGACACAGCCCACTGAGTTTCTCGCCGGATCTTCTCAGTGGGTCGCGTTTCCGATCCGGTGGTAGATTCTGCGAAGCACGGCTCTTGCTAGGGTTCGTGTTAACAACGTCGTCAGATTTGAGCCCCGTGAGCTCACCTACTAGTTAAGGTTACGCTGATGTAGCCTCTCGATACCTCCTGCTTAAGGTTTGTGCACCTGGAAGTTCTGGTTTTCGTGAGCTACTCATCAGGGTTGGGTGGAATTCAGAACCTCGTTGTATTCACGATGCAATAGCTTTTACTGAGCTTTCTTCTTCTCGCTTCGGTTTCTCAATACTGAGGGTCGTGACCACCTCCCCGCAACAAGAACCTATTCTAGATCATTCTACGCCATTTGCTCCTATCTGCCGCCGAATGTAGAGCTCGTCTACGTAAATGGTCAAAGCCCAGAATCTCAACGGGTTCCAATATTAATCTGCTTTAAGTTGGATTGAAGTAGTCGTGACTTCCACGGTGAAGGAATAACGTCGTGTAATAAAAATCAAACCGTATTATAATTTGCGTAATTACTGGTAGGACACTCTTGTAAGTCCGCACGAGTAGGCACCACTATCCTGCCTATTTCTGCCGTGAAGCAGTAATTCGTTTCGGTTGGAAGGATGGGCCAGCCGTTGTAACTATACTTGAGACCTTAGAACTTATATCTCAAGGTGGGTGGCGCCATTTACGTCGTAGATATCTATGGGCTCTAGTAACCACTTAACACCAGGTGGGCTGTGAGCTCGTCCACCCATCTAAGCAATAAAAAATATATTTATGATACATTACTACGCATTATGTTGGCACAACTAGAACTTACCTCAGTAGCCTTGGCAAGATGGAAATTGTATGTGTTTATCAGCTGATAGATCTGTCTGCTTGGCGGAATGACGTCACGAGACGTCAACGGAGTCAATTTCGATTCAGTGGGTCTGTAACAGGGAAATAGATTGTATACTTTGTAAATAGGCAGCCCTCACTTCTGCAGTCACCCCGGAAACATTATAAAAATGGACTTCATTAGATGTGACGTCATTTGGGGCCAAAATGTATGACGTTTCTGAAAGACGTGACACAAGCGGAATTTATAGATTTGATTTTGTGATTTGAAAATTAAACTATTATAATTTCAATAGAAAATAAAATTCGAAAAGAAGATATTTTGCAAATTCTTTAATTAAGACCACTGGTGGTAAGACCTCTTGTGAGTCCGCACGGGTAGGTACCACCACCTCGCCTATTTCTGCCGTGAAGCAGTAATGCGTTTCGGTTTGAAGGGTGAGGTAGCCGTTGTGACAATATTGAGACCTTAGAACTATATCTCAAGGTGTGTGGCGCATTTACGTTATAGATGTTTATGGGCTCCAGTAACCACTTAACACCAGGTGGGCTGTGAGCTCGTCCACACATCTAAGCAATAAAAAAAAATCCAGTTTCGTATTACACAGAATTAACACAGTTATTTCTATAACTAAAAATTCCAGAATTGAAAAAAACTACTATCACATATTTTACTAAAATATACAATACTTACAATTGAATTTATGTATTTTCGAATAAATCCACTTAAAAGATTAATACTCATTACGTTCAAATAATTTGATTAGAAAATGACAATTTAGATATTCTGTATTAGGCTCACCTGACCACCGGCTCAGAGTATTTGAGCACGGCATTGGGCTGTACTTCCAGCAGGCGGTGCGCCGACAGCGTGACGGATCGCACGCCCTCGCTGGCCGACATCACCAGCCGCTGACCGAAGTCCGGCTTCAGACCGTGGAACTCCACCGTGTAGTCCAGGCTCAGATCACCGATGTTGGCCCAGTATTTTGCTATTGCTATTTCTATTGTGACGCCGCCCTGAAACGTATGTTAGAAAGCAACTGAGTTGATGACGCAGTAGCCAGCAGCCCTGACTGCTAGGCCAAGGGTGGTGGGTTGCATTCCCACTTCACTAATGTGATGAACAGTAAAGATGTGCAGCATTCTTCGATTTCCATAGTACCAATTTGGAGATTATGATATAGTACTAGTTTAGGGTTTATAACAGTGTGAAATTTTTCAATAAATGGGTAAGGTCTTGCATGACTACCATTTAACTTAGCTCTCTCAGTAATCATTATCCTAATTTGTCATTTCTATAGGTTGATTAATCATAAAACAATACTTACCAAGTAAATGTAACTTATATGTAATTTTTTTTAGAATGACTAAATGGGTATATGGTTTAAAAATTACTAATCCATTATTAAAACAAGCCAGAGTGAATCATTTAACCTTTACTTCCATTACCTCGAAATTAAATCCGAGACTTGTGTATTTCAAAACGTAATACGTGAACAATAATTCTATCACTCACAACAACTCCGAACGGCAAAAGCGTGGGTACTTCGTTGCTGACGCTGAGCATCTTCTGCGTCTCCTGACTCTTGCAGCTTTTGCGCGGCAACAGTTGCATGACGTGGACCAGGAACCGGCCAACGATCTCTTTGTCTTCTGTTGCCATCTTCAAAACGCCCCATGTGGCTTCCGGTGGTACTTTAATAAGACGATATATTTTTAATGACGGTAATGGGTAGACTGAGTCCCGAAATTAGGGATAGCAAGAGAATCTTTGTTTTTTATTTATTTATTTTTTATTGCTTAGATAGGTTGAACACAACTCACAGCCCACCTTTTTTTTATTTCCTAGATGTGTGGACGAGCTCACAGCCCACCTGGTGTTAAGTGTTACTGGAGCCCATAGATATCTACAACGTAAATGAGCCACCCACCTTGAGATATAAGTTCTAATATCTTAAGTATAGTTACAACGGCTGCCCCACCCATCAAACCGAAACACATTACTGTTTCACGGCAAAAATAAGCGGGGCGGTGGTACCTAACCGCGCGGACTCACAATAGGTCCTACAACCAGTTTGGATGTTCGATTTTGAGAACACATTCAGCCTTCAGTCAACCTTTTGTCCCATATGGTGTCATTCTCAACCTTTTGTCTTATATGGTGTCATTCTCTGCCATTAGTCCCTCATAACAGAGGATCGTGAACTTTAGACGACCTAGAATTAGATTGGACGATCTGCCTTCATTGGTCCCTGTCCGTAGCACTAATCACCACTGAGCTGAACTTGGATGAAAATGTCCTTCACTTGAGGGCCCCATTTGATTGGCTACCATCCTCAACCTTTGTGTCCCTAACTACAATCAACTCGCTCACATGGCATGACCAACTAGCAGTATAGATTGAATATCAATAAGGATTTACCTATAAGGAAATGTCTCTTAATAGTGGAAGACTTGAAGAGCACGTCCTTCTCGTCGATAACGGTCGGCGAAGAACAGTCCGGTAGCGGCTGCGGTTGAAATACTGTCACAGGTATTCTGAAGACCGGACCTTTCTCGATACAAGATACGTCGTATGCGTCGATGCTGGGAACAAGGAAGTGATTTTAGTAACTTTTTATCTTAGATCTAGTATCATAGGTCGAGTAGTGACGTGACGGAACTTTTTTTATAGCCTTTGTAGGCAGACGAACATACGGCCCACCTAATGGTAAGTGGTTACCGTGCCTCATGAACGTTAGCAATGCAAGGGGCAAAGCCAAGCCGTTGCCTACCGTATTTCCTCAGGGCATTCATTCCCTGTGGTATTTTTTTGGATTTACATTACGAACATAGTTGAACCTTACCTGGCGAAGTGCGGTCCGGGCGGCAGGCTGGAGGTCTGGACCCGCAGCGTGAGGGTCCGAGTGGCGTTCATCATGTCGAGGTGTGCGGGCGCGGACACCCAGCTGGCGCCGCACGTCAGCGCCAGGCGGACGCCGAACGAGATCTGACGACCGATCACGGCTCGGTCTGGGGACAACAAATACGTCTCATGTTGTATGTTCACCTAAATTCTGTACCTGTTTTTTATTGCTTAGATGGATGGACGAGCTCACAGCACACCTGGTGTTAAGTGGTTACTGGAGCCCTGAGACATTTACAACGTAAATGCGCCATCCACCTTGAGATACAAGTTCTAAAGTCTCAGTATACTTATATATCTAAAAGGGCATAAGTTATTCTAATAGTTGATGTAGAAACTCACCCTCCATATCCTTGTGGTCCTGCAGGAAGTGCGGTTCGACGGTGAGGCCGATGTCTCCGGGCGGATCGTCTAATTTCGGTCTCAGTATTATTCCTTTGCCGTTGTACGAACAGCACTGTATATTGAATGTCACGTCGCGTTCGGGCTGATCGTAGTACGTCGAGAGCAGATCGAAGGCCTGCGATAAATATTAAATACCTATATAAATGTAGGATCGGTAAGAACGGAACGTATGAAAATAGTGTGGAACGGAGCGTTAAGATGTGAGCGAGAGAAAACGGAAAGAAAGGGCGAAGAGACTGACAGAGAATGACAGAGAAAAGGAAGATGGCGAAGACGCTTAAGATATGAGCAAGGCGTACATAATAAAAGTGTTAATTAATTTTAAATTATTATTATAACAGAACATTTTGGAACATTGGATGTTTTATTTTATGGGCTGCGATCCCTATTCTACATACATCTGGTTTTTTGTCACCTCTATTATATGTATAGTAGCCTTATTCCAACATAAGCCTCAAACATAGAACAGCCATGTTATTGTTACGCCGGTAAGAGTAACGCCATCCATCGCCGAATAGCTAAACGAATATCGAAGGATCTAATAGCATCTAGAACTCTCGAGAAATGCAACGCCATCTATTATCAGATAGCGGAAACACATCGATGGTACTCAACTTGTGAGGAATGTTCTCGACGATTCTAGGGGTGTCGTATCGACTATAAATGCGTTGCAGAGATGGCACGCAATCAATTACTAATAGGAGCTACTCGAAGTGCAACAACAAACGGATCACCTGAAGCGAAGCGGAAGAAGTTAAGAATTTTAAAGTCTTCGGTGAGCGTTCTAAATGATAAATTATTTACTCTGCACTACCTTTGGTCGACTGGTAGAGAATGCCTTAGGCATTAAGTCCGCCAATGTAAATTTTACATAAAGTGTAATAAATAAATACAGTTGTAAGTTGTACTCCGGTAGAATTTTTATTTATCCCGAGCCTCAGCGCGTACCATTATAATAACACTAAGGGGACTTTCACATCAAGTTCCAGGTTCTTTGCTTTTGATATTTTCGAGCTCACATATCCACTTAACGACTTGCTAGACAATGAGCCTCCCACTAATTGAAACAAAAACACTAATTACACTACAAAACACTGAATGATTATTCATACCTTTTCAACATTAAGAAGGCCGCATCCTTGAGCCCAAGGCTCAACGTGACTCAGTACGGTTGCAGAATTCTCCAGCCCTCTCTTTATAGAATACGGCGAATACGGTAACTTCCTTGCCTTCAAACCAGATATGAGTGTGGCTGTGAACATAAAGGATAACTGCATAAATTGTATCTCTAGAAACACATCATAACAGAATTTGGTCATTCTTCAAAACTTTTATTCACCGTATTAGAAAAAAATAGTTTCCCTTCTACCTAGCACTCAATGATTGGTTTAGCATTGGTTTTAGGGTTGCCGTTGGAGATATACAGTTGTAAAATCATATTCTAAAACAAAGTATACGAGCGATAGATTCGGTTATACCTACTGAACCCAAGCAAGTTTTTTTATTGTTATTACCCTTGTAGGCGGACGAACATACGGCCCACCTGATGGTGAGTGGTTAACGTCGCCCACAGACTTCAGCAATACCAGGGGCAGAGCCAAGCCGTTGCCAACCGCTGCCTAAGATGATGGCAGTGACTTCAGAGATTATCAATCAAGTACAAATTAAGGGGATTTATCGGTCATAAGATTTTGTGATTTATAATAAGTCGTGATGATTTCGATAATGATTTATGTGATATCGTACCTACAGCCCCAGCAACATGAGGAGCCGCCATTGAAGTGCCGTTCATTAGTTGACAGTTTCTTAATGTGAATCTAGAAAGAACAACAATAACGTAAACGTTAGATGAGAAAATGATGAAAACCAAGAGGTTAGTTTCCATTTATCTTTTTCTTTCTTTCATCGAGAGACAGATAGGTAGGCAGGTACAGATCAAACAAAAATCTTCAGCTTATCATCTTATTTAGGTATAAATAGCCAAATTTTGTTCGAGAAACGAGTTCTAGACTATTCGATTTGTCAATATTTATTACCACCGATCTGTGAATAATATGAAACAGAACCAATGAATAATTTTATAAACTATTAATGTCATTAAATTGTAATCTCATCTAAAATTACGTTTATAATATTATTATTGTTTTATTTTTATATTTACTATGGGGGACTAGCTTCACGTTCCTCTTGGTTTTAAGCCGTTTTCTTTCGGGGCCCATAGACATCGCAAAGTGAATACCGCCACCCACCTTGAGCCTTGAAGTCTATACCTCAATTGTATAATAAGTAGACTAATTATAATATTTATGGGTTAATTTTTATTACACGATGTTCGAAAGTAATTCGTGAATGTGAAATATTAGTATAAAATTTGAACACCTGAATTCTCGAATTTCCATTTAGCCACATTGACTTCAATAGTAGTAACATAAGTATTATTAATAGTGGTAGTATTCGCGGTACCTGGCGACTGCCGCGACGGCACCTCCTGGAGCGGCCACGGAGAGCCCCAGGGCTCCGTCCGCGGCGGGCCCGCGCGAGCTCCAGCTGAAGGCGCCGCCGCACACGCGCTGCCGCATGGAGTACGCCGCCGCCATCATCTCCGGAGATACGTACGCACCCACACCTGAAAAATGCGGTATATAAGCTTCATCAGAATGATACTGTAGGGGAATGACACGGGGTCACCAGTGTGAGGTTTATTGGGTGATGACGGATTAGGCGTGTGCGTTGGTTGTTTGTTGCGTGTTGTCCTCCATGAGTCTCACCAGAGCGGTCCATAAAACATTACTTATAATTACATGTTTATTCAGAGACCGCGGTGGATCACTGCACGTTAACCACTGACTGACGTAACGTATGTTACTTATTACTATAACTGCATAGTAAGCAGCTAAGCGGGGCGGGGTGTCATTGCCCTACAATACAATGCCCACTGAGTTTCTGGCCGGATCTTCTCAGTGGGTCGTGTTTCCGATCCTACTAGTTAAGTTTACGCTGAAATAGCCTCAAGCCTATCAGATTAGCTAGGAAAAAAAAAAGTGACACAATATCAATAACTGTTGCGTTGTGGTAAATGAGTGTGGACTGTCTTTATTGCTGTTGAGATATTTACTAGTCCTTATGTGACAAATTAAAGGCTGAATATAACAGAAATATGAAACCGATGCGTCACTCTTGGCGGCTGGATTTGCAAGAGAACATAGCCTCATAGCGGACGTCGCTCACTCACACTTTAACGTTTAGTTCAATTGAACAATAACGCTTTTAAGCGACGTAATACCGTCACTACCTTTCGACAACGTAGTGATAGGAACAGTAATAAAGACGTGACAAATTAAGTATGGTATTTAGATGACAAATATACAAACCAATAAGTACAGATTGTGCTATATCAGGGGGAGCTCCCACAGTGCATAAAGCCGGTCCGTGGTTTCCAGCTGACACAACCCACGATACCCCATAACGATTCACTACTTCCAATATTATTTCACCCACTCGACTAAAAAATATAAATTATTTTAATAAAATATGAGAATTTTTTATTGTTATCAAAGTTGCACATTTTCACTCAGAGTTATTTTTGATAGCAAAAATAAGTTTGAATGAAATAATAAATATTTAATAATAATATAATAATTAGTAATAAAAATTAAATAATCAAATAATAAATAATAGAACCATAGGCTTGCCAGTTTCGCATTAATGACATAAACGTAAAAAGATAAGATCTGCTTCTTTATTTATCAAAGGCAGTTTAACTTCTTATCTTTCGCAGCAACAACAAAAATAAAATTCTAGCTGTTGCTTCTGAGGCTTAGATGTCTAAAGGTGGGGTGTCGGCATTTTCGTTGTCAAAGTTTATTGGCTGCAATAATCGCTTAACACCAGGTGGGTCGTGAGCCACTCGTGTTGTCTAGCTGTCTAAGAAGAAATTAAAAACCCTGGTTGGGTCACAAAGGGAATAATTACTTACATAAATCAAGCTCACTCTTTTGTTCATTTCATCCATTTCATATGATATTCAACTAAATTTTTTCAGCAACAATCAGGTTTTTATAAATTAAAGATATAGCACAAGTTAAAACATACCCCGCATTAGACCAATGGGCATGCTCTCCATAACTCATATTAATGACATCTATCTTCATCTTCTTAGATAATTCCATGACCTTTATACACGCTCTAACGAGGGCTGTACCGGTTTCCATGGAACCTAATCTACTGTCACCAATTGTTAGAGATATGATTTTAGCACCAGGTGATACTCCATTACGTTCAGGCTCCTCGGGAACATATCCTGCTGCTATCGCTGCTACATGTGTACCATGAGAAGCTAAAATTGGAATTGGTATATTTAAAAGTCAGTTTTATATGTCGAGAGATGCATGTGAATAATTGACTATCTCCTTTTGAAAACATCTACCAAACACCAGCCAGCCACAGTTTGCCCTACTTTGGAACAATACAATGCATTAGTTCTGAATCTTCATTAGCTTGAAGACATCCACTGTTGGACCACATACACCAATCCATTCTTTTAAGCCAATATTAGCATGTTATATTGGATAATTTTAAGAATATTTTTAACATAGTTCAGTGTTTTATACTTTCACTATTGGTAGAGATTATTAATCCAGATAGTGATTACAGTAAGTGATTCATACATCTTATATATGGTAAGCTGCTTTAAATAGGTAGGACGGTAGGCAGCGGCTTGGCTCTGCCCCTGGCATTGCTGCAGTCCATGGCGACGGTAACCACTTACTATCAGGTAGGCCATATGCTCGTTGTAAGGGCAATAAAAAATAAAAATAAACTTAAGTTTTAAGCTGTGAATGATTAAACCAGACTTACAGCACATTCCAACCACTTCAAGTGTATTGCCTTCATCGTGGACATTAATGCTTATAGTCATCTCGTCAATTGGTGTCAAATGAGTGTGCTCATGGGTTACACTGTACTCTCCCAGATTGGGCCCAGTTGATAAATCACCACTTTCCGATGTATCTATGCATGCTCTGTAAATATGTAAGATGTATTCATATTGAAACATTTTATCATTTCATTACTGTCTGTACTTTTTCTAAAAAGATCTTGAACTACTATGCTATCTCAATAGTGTTGTAACTACTACTTCAGATATGGATGGTAGGGCAAGAACAGGGCACCATATGCAGCTGTTACATTATATAGTTAGCAAATGGAAAGCAGTGCATATTTGTAGTCACACAAATTATATTGACTAAAATAGTCAAACTGAATAGATTTAAAGATTGTGATGTGGTTTTAAGTAAGGTACAACTAGTAATTTTAGCTTTACAAATTGTGTTAACTTTTGTGGTTATGTACATTATAAACACTATTATTTAGGAGATTCTTATTACGATTTTTACATTTAATGAATATTACAGCACTGGTGCAAGTGTCATGATCACTGCATACCCTATTATGTAGAAGAATAAACAGTAGTTAGCACAACATTAAAATCTAAAACCATCTTAGTTGTCCGTGACCACTGTAAAGTATTTGAAACATAGAAAAATATGTAATGAAAGTAAAAATAGTTTTTATTATGTCTACAACTAGTGAAAACAAAAAAATATAATATACAAATTACTAACCTCCACGTCTCTCCATCGTGGTATAATACACAGTCATATGTAGGACCTGGGTCAGAGTATTTCTTTTCAACATTTTGAAGTACTTCAACTCTTGCTTCCAGTTCTTCCTTCATTAGTTTCTCCTCTTGAGTCAATGTTGGACTCTTTGATGCTGAAAATTAAATAATTACTGTAGTGTATTTTGTGTATGGCATGAATGTAAAACAAGACCCAGAAAACATACTAGAGCGATTTGTAAGGATTGTAAGGAAGGGACGAAAAGGCCATTTGTAACTGCACAAATTTGTGAAGGTTCATCTAAATAAATATTCAGTACAATCATATGGTATAATGGCAAAGTTAGGCATTGCATATCTAGGAGTGCTGTACTGTAAACAGTATATAGATTGTAAGTTAACATGTAATTAATACCAGTTATGTTGGACCAGAAGTATATTTTTTTAGAAAACCAAATAAACTACCTTTCCCCGTCTGAGTTATCAGTAGTGTGCATAGGTACCTGGAGATATGACAAAACGGAAATTTAACAGTAGGCCGCTGCTTTTGGCTTGCCCCTGGTATTGCTGACGTCTATGAGCAACAGTAACCACTCACTATCAAGTGGGCTGTATGCTTGTGCAATACACTGGCAATAAAATAAAACGTAGGCTTCTGAGTCACACCTTACAGCACCTTTAAAGATTTGTCGTTAATAAGAAATATGACTTACAAAGCTCACTTTCATAATCCTGAAATTGTTTGGTGGTCTCTGCCAGTGCTGGTTTGTGTCCAACATTCCAAAGATGCTCTTTTCTGTGCTCTTGGATCCTCTCCTTGACTTTTGTCGGGTAAATGCTGTATGGATGCAGAACACCTACATGCCAATCCCCATTCGGATTGTTCCATGTTTCTGGTATCTGAAATTATTGATATTTTTCAAAGAAGTAAAACAAGTAAATTATTAGTTACAATTACGTTTTGGAGAAGAATTAAACTGTTAGTTACTGTTATACATCTAATATTTCCATCCTAAACTAGAATTTAATATTTGTCATACAACACAAAAACTTGTATGGATGATTATGCACAAATATGATCTTCATTGCTTCAACCTTGTTTATGTATTTTTCATGATTTCAAACTATCATAAACGGCAAAGTATAGCCCATAATATAATTTTTTTTCTGTGTTGTCAATTGAAATTTTTCTATTTTAAAAGTTAAAGTTGTCCATTCAAAAACAGCTGTTTTATGACAGTTCTAAAGTCAATGAAGTTCAAAGATGATTATAAAAAAATAGCATTTTATTTCTAGATTTTTCATTAAAACGTGGGTCGTATTAAACTATTTTTCCTACCTTTAGTTTACGTCCAGTAACACCAGTGATGTACCCATCTACTGCCTTAACAGTTTTGCTTGTGTCGACATCTCCGCATCCGCTGCAGTCAAATCTTTCTATGACCTTCGTTTCACCAGTACTAGTCACCTAAAACATCAAAGCCATTCAATATAATTTGAAAAAATAATAGTAAAAAAACTAAAAAACCACAACCAAACAAATCATGACAAGACATAATTGTTACCTTAAGTCCTTCGGCCGCCGGATCGACGCCAGAATCGAAAATAGCTATTATCGTATCTCTGCCATCGTAAACAGGATATTTATTCAGAAACGATACGACTCCCGTTTCTTTTTTTGGTAATAATCCCCAAACGGGGAAATCACAGTCGATCGGTACGTCTGCCATTTTTGATGACCCGATACCTAATGTTGCGAGTCATGAAAAATTAAAACAATTTACTATGTTTCAAAAAATGTATTGTAGCACATTGCAAAATATTAACATCTCTTTATAAAATTAGCCGGGGCAAGGTAGGTATCGAGCGGGCAACCGTTGATAGTGTATTTATTTCATACATATTAGGAAGTACTACTAGGTGGTACTACTACTACTATTTCCGACTAAAAACATGAATAATAAACGATACCGAAATTTTTTGGAACTGATAATATTGCGACTGGTCCAGAAATTTAACACTGAACACTTGAGTTCGGAATCCCTACCCCGCAATAATTATAGTATCTAGTTTATCTAGCGTACATCATCAATGACTGAATAGGAAATAAGCTAATATCGTAATGAATAAAACTGAAACTAAGAAATGTAGTTCAAAGTAACACGTGAAATAAGAAATAAAAATATCAGTACAAAGGAACGAATAGGATTCTCTCCTGTTAGGTCGATTGTAGGTAATAAACCTTTTTATAGATTAAGGAGGTTTAAACTAGAAAAAAAAAGAAAATATTACATGACAATAAATATTGGTCACTCTTGACAGCTCCTTTAATTTGTATAAAATAGTTAATTATACATATATGTATCATTTGTTGTAGTATTATTTATTCTTCTGGAAAAAAATGTGGTATGAAATACTACCAACAGTTGCAATTATTACAGCTTCAATTGGATTGCCGGGTTGGGGACTGTGGTGGTGTCATAATTATTTTCTAGGCAATGTGAGTTCTGTTTAACGTAATCGATTTCGGTGAAAATTATAGTGTTTGATTCCATTACTTTATAAAATATTGGTTGAATACATAGCGTTACATAATTTATAATATATATACTAAAAGTTCTCTTAGCCCTTTATTAGTTTTCACGACCTTGCCTCGGGTAGTTTTCCAATTACAGCACAAGAGCGCATTATGCGGCATAATGCTCAATTAAGCTTCAGCTTATTTCGGCATTGTGCGTCACTGAGTCGCATTATGCTCTGTAATTCTGTATTAGTTTTCCAATTACGCCGCATAATGCGCTCCTGTGCTGTAATTGGAAAACGGCCTCGGTCATCACTCTTGACTTTCAAGAGTTCAAGGTTACGTAGTAAGTAACTATTATACTAAGCTGTGGTTCAACCTTAGTTGTGGTGCAACCAAGCCCATAGATACAGCCCACTTAGTTTATCGCTAAATATTCTCAGTGGGTGGCGATTCTAAAGCAGCACTGCTCCTCTTGGTAGGGCTAGTGTTAGTTAGTTCTCTCAAGTTGAGCCTCGTGAACTCACTTATAACGTCCGCGCCTCGTTGAAATGGCCCCAACGGTTTTAGAGAGGGAAATAAATACGATCAGATGGAGCGTTTTCAAAACATGCAACGCCGTTAGAATAATTTTGGGCGAAGTGGAACGGTCAAAATATTCGTTATTAATATATTTAACAATACAATTTACCTCGGCGTGTGTACGTTGAATAAAAGAATACAGCCAGCAATACTATAGAATGTAAATGAGCTATTGTTGAAGTGAAACTTCTAATGCGACTTCCAAAGGGGTTGCGTTACTAAACGTTTAACGCTACCATGGAATAGAAAGAGACACAGCGAGAGTGAATGCGTGGCACTCCAACGCATGCCCACATTATACTTAGAGGCTAGCGTAAGCGTTAGCAACGAGTAGCGTATTTAAAATAAAATCTAAGAAAATTCTCGTGTCACGGTGTGCTTGATTGAACTCCTCCTAAACGGCTGGACCGATTTTAATGAATGTTTTTGTCTACCTTCAGGATTCGAGAATGGTTTAGATTTACAAATCCGCCCGGCAGATGGCGTTGCAGTCGGTATATAGGTTATTTATCTTTCCGAGAAATCATTTATATGGTAAAGCAGCGTTTGCCGGGCCAGCTAGTATCAATAATATAAATGTTGAAGACGTCGCATCTCCTAAACACAGCATTCCCTATTACAAGATCAATCTGATTTAAGGATAAAAAATGAAAAAACCACAATACTACACGTCGAAAAGAAGTTTCACTTCATTCACGCGCACCGTTTATTTTTAATCATTTTCTCTCTTTTTCGCACACATTTCTGGAACTACTGCACGGATTTTAATATCGTACAGCATGTAGATAGATTAATTGGAGTATAATCTTTGTATAATCAGATGCGTTGTTGCAAAAGTGTTATAATTTTAAGATTTTTGGAATTCACTTAATCTGTTTGCTAGTAGTCACATAGCAAAAATCAACATTATTAATACCTACGTAAATAGCTCTGTCTTTTACGTTTTTAAGCTCCGACATTGGACCGAGACTGACAAAATTCGTAAGGTAAATATATTGAACAGAAAGAATATATTCTTCGAGTCATCCTACTGCTAAATTCCTAATATTACTGATCTGTGCTGCTGAGTGTGGTTCTCCACACATACAATAAAAGGCTTGCTCAATGCGGTTAAATGTATAGACAGAATGTAGAGCTTAAAAAAAACCGAGGATATAGGTAATTATGTACTAAATTAAAATAGTACTATATTACATTTCAATGAAATTGGCATGACCTCTCACCCTGATCTGCTGTCTTGACAATTCGGTCTGGCATTTGGTATAATTTGCAAGTGACGGCTGGCAAATCAGTTTTTCTTGTCACTGCTGTCACTGTTATTTTCCGAACGAAAACACTTGTGTAACTTGGGATACGAGAATTTAGAATAATGTGGTACGAAATTCTTCCGAGTTTTTTCATTATAACTGCTGCTGTTGGTCTACCGGGCTGGGGTCTTTATCATATACATAATCTGACTTTAGGCAATGTAAGTGCAAAAAATTTAAACAGTTAGATAACACTTGCTAGAAATCACAGTTTAACGAAACCACAGACTAGTTTTATTGTCATAGATACAAAAATATATTTCTTCAGATTAAAGTTTTATTAGTCTTAGTAAAAATAACAATAATTCCCTTTCTATTAAATCCAATAGTAGTTATATTCTTTAGCTTGTTACTGCTAAGCATATCTTCTAAATTTTCGATTGTTTTTATGAACACAGCCTTTTATTGCTTAGATGAACGGATGAGCTCATTGCCCACCTAGTGTTAAGTGGTTACTGTAACCCATAGTAATTAACGTAAATGACGCCAACCACCTTGAGATGAGATTTCTAATTCTCAGTCATAAAGTATAACGACTACCCTACATGAGGATTTTGCTATGACAACTCATATCGTTCATATTCAAATTATTATTTCCTTAATTAAAATTTGCATGTTTCAGCATTATAGACGCTCGCTTACTGATAGATGGAGTCGTGCGTTGTACCAGAGGGATATGAGGCTTACTGGTAATCCTTATGAAGTGAATGTAAGTAAGCAATTATTATAAATTCCTTTTTTGTTCCTATCTATTTGAAGGTAGCCTAAGAGGTAGAAACTCAGTAGGATGGTACAAATTCATCAAGTACCATCTTTTTTTTCCCTACCTATGCTGATAGCCTTGAGAGGCTATATCAGCTTCGCCCTAACATGTAAGTGAGCTCCGGGGCTCAAACCGGAGTGTTGCACTGGCCCTAGGGAGAGCAGTGCTTCGTAGAATCTACCACCGAATCGGAAAAGCGACCCATTGAGAAGATCCAGCGAGAAACTAAGTGGGCTAACCAAGTACCATCAATAATATAAACAAAAAAACAATAGATAATATGCATGATACAATATCAACTTTATTTTATGTTATATTAATGTCTGCCACTGTTAATGTCTGTTTTAACTTTATTCTCTACTACTGTGTAAAATTTAGATACAGCAAATTTTTCAATTCTCAAATAATTATTAAACTTTTGTTTGATCAATAAGATTAGATTTATATTTTGGTAGGGTTATAATTTACAGATGAGCAACTGTTTATAATTTAACAAAAAATAGCCTTAAGAGTATCAAGACTCAACTTCAGTAATAATTTTGACTCATCAACTATGAATGCAACATACATTATAGTGAACACTATATACATTTATGGTAGACATTAGGCATTAAGTACTGGTACTATCTTAAACCTACACGAGGGTTGGAAGTGCACTGCCATTCTCCAAATTATTCTCTCAACAATAAAATGGACCTGGTGACCACATGTTGAATCCATAGATTGTTAAAGTATTCATATCTTTATGCTTAGCGGATTTATGGCACCAACACCATCTTATCAGCTCTGGATAGTATTGGTGTTGTAGAGGTTGCTCAACTAAGATCCAGAATTGAAATGTTTGGTAAATAGACTCATAAATGTTACTGGGATATATGCAGCATCATGCTGTCTCTAGTATGAGGTTTAGAAAGCATTATCTTTGAAGAATATGTGCGGTAAAGGATAGATGCCTGGTGTATTGCAGCTGTAAAGCAGCTGATATTGCTCAATTGGCCGACAGTCCGATTTTTATTATTTATAACCTGCATATGAGGCCATCACCGTAAAAGGGGTATGAATACGCATTTACATACTTCGTAGCCAAAAATAATTCACGCAAAAATAATATTTACAAAGCCATCTGTTATCTATGTGTGAAACTAGGGATAAACCGTTCTTGCAACAAAGTTTATTATGTTTTAAATAAATTGCGATATATAAGCACGAATATGAAAAATTCTGGGTTAGGCCACTTTTACTCTGACGGCTCATATTTTTTTATATTTTTTTTATTGCTTAGATGGGTGGACAAGCTGACAGCCTACCTGGTGTTAAGTGGTCACTGGAGACCATTGACATCTACAACGTAAATGCGCCCCCCACCTTGAGATATAAGTTCTAAAGTCTCAGTATAGTTACCAGCTACCCCGCCTTTCAAACCGAAACGCATTACGGCAGAAATAGGCTGAGTGGTGATACCTACCCGTGCAGACTCACAAAAGGTCCTACCACCAGTAATTATGCAAATTATAATTTTGCGGGTTTGATTTTTATTACACGATGTTATTCCTTCACCGTAGGGGTCAATCGTGAACATTTGTTAAGTACATATTTCATTAGAAAAATTGGTAAACGCCTGCGGGATTCGAACATCGTTACATGGCTAGATATTGCACCGGACGTCTTATCCTTTAGGCCACGAAGACAGCCTTTCGTGCTACCGAGACAACATTTAAAAATATACGTATATCAGATATAAAACAAAATAAATCCGGTAATCTAATTTAATATGAATCACCCAAACAAGATTCCCAGTGTACTTCTAGATAGACTAGCTATTGCCACTTAGACTATACAGATCATAGGCCCGATTACCACCATTTGAATTAAGGAAACTTAAATAGAGCATCTTAATGATAGGGAGTTTGACTGTGCCCATTACATTTACATTAGGTATATATAAAGAAAAATATAATGTTTTTAAAAAAATATATATAGTAAGCATCTTAATGTTGAAAACATCAATAGTTATTAATCTGCACTTTTTGTTACAGGGCTTGGAAGCTATCCCGGATAATTGAAGTAGTAAAATATTATCTAGTTAGTATTTAATAAATGTGTTAAATATATAGTGTTTTACACTTATTTAAATTTTTGCTTATACTACTAGGACCTATTCTTTTTTGTATGTATTTATGTATGTAGGTGGTGGTAGGACCTCTTGTGAGTCCGCGCGGGTGGGTACCACCACCCTGCCTATTTCTGCCGTGAAGCAGTAATGCGTTTCGGTTTGAAGGGTGGGGCAGCCGTTGTAACTATACTTGAGACCTTAGAACTTATATCTCAAGGTGGGCGTTGTGGATGTCTATGGGCTCCAGTAACCACTTAACACCAGGTGGGCTGTGAGCTCGTTCACCCAACTAAGCAATAAAAAAAAAATGTAGATACTCTATAAAGCATGTCCACCGTTTGGGACTTTATGATACCCAAGATAATGCTTGATATGTGTTACTATAGAATTTTCTTTGGGGCACTTAACGCCGTGTCATCGAACTGTGTTGTTGCTATGGGGTGGTAGGCAGCTGCGAAGTGGAACCACAAAAATGTATTAGTTAAAAAAAAAAACATACTCGTTAGGTATAAATAGTGGTTTATTTAATCAATTTCTTATCACAGAGCAATAACCTCGAAACTTCTCGAACTACCCTTCCTAGTTTTTCAGTGTGAATTATTTTCACTAGCCGCGTGTACTCTTTGTGGTACATAATAAAGATATCAAATATTTAATCAAAACATATTTTATATCTCACAAACATGTAGATTTTGCTAGTTATTTTATCTGTTTTACAAGCTAGTTACACATCTATTGAGTGAAATTGTATTTGAAAAACAGATCTTATAACTCATGTTTCAAGGTGGGTGGTATTGGGTGGCGGCAATTTACGTTGTAAGCGTGTACAGGCTCCGGTAACCATTTAACATTAGATAGACCTTGAGCTCGTCCATCCATCTAAGTAATAAATAAAAAGAAAGTTATTAATCGATCGAGATGAAATTAAACGAAACAAAATAATATGGGGTGAAATATAGTTTCAGAAAAACACTGGTCATTTACTGAAACCTTTTCAGTGACCTTTTCCAGAGGAACTTCGACCAGCGGCTTTGTTTAAATTTCATATATTTGTGTACTTTCACAGATACTAATTAGTGAATAAACCACCAAATAACCACCATAATGGCACATTTAAATTTGAATAATAGACTGATAGAAAAGAATGAGAAAATATAATGAAAATAAAGGTAAAGAGAACAGTCTCTGTGTGTGAAAAAGTGTCCGTTAAAATTTCCTAAATAAGGGTGGCGCTACAGTAGCATCCGGGTAAATTTTAAAAGAGGCGCTGTAAGCTATTAGAATAAAATAGAGAAATAAAAAAAGACGAAAGAACTGTAAGCACTACAAAGTCACAAAAAGTATTTTTTTTAAAGCTAATATGAAAATGCAATCGATGTCTCCACGTTTTACCACAGCAATAATTTTAGGTTATATTGACAAAATTAATTTGGTCTACGTAAACATGTGAGGTCTTTTATACTACACTGTAACTACTGTAGTCTAGCACTGTAACTAGTGTAGTTAAATATATTAAGTTTTCTTACTTAGCATACTTCAATCAGTTAACAACTGCTCAATTCATATCATACCCTGTGCCTATGCTAACGCCATTCTGGAGGAGTTTTGAACTGTTATTTAGTGTTGAAAGTGGGACACTTTTTCAAGCTTCTCCCATATGAGACGGTTTTCCTTACCTCTACCCTCGATAGTTAGGCGGGAACGCAAGGAGTGAAGTTGTGTGATTTGTTTTATTTTGTCTATTTAGTGTTTCTTCTGGCTTAAATGTGTAATAATGGTGGTTTATTAACTGTTTAGTATATGTGAAAGTGTACAAATGTGGGAAAATGAAACAAAGCCGCTGAACGTAACTTCTCGGGATCCTCCAAAAGGTCCACTGAAAAAGTCTCAGTAAATTACCACCATTTTACTGAGATTTTATTTCATCTCATTACATCTCATAATATCATTTTTCGTATAAAAAAAATGATAAAAAATATAAGCTGTTTAGTATGAGACTTTTACCTTTTCAATTGGAAAAATAAAATAAAAACTACTACTACTATATGATGACAGTGACATTGTCAAAGAATTTGTATCGAGATTATTTTGGTTTGATGGCATATTAAGTCCTATAAAGAAAAGTTTGTTAAATTAAAATAGTCATAATATTTACATTATTTACCCCAGTTATTCAAAACACTGTTAAATTGAAAATATTAAAAGACATAATAAAAGGAAATTTAACCAAGGAACATATCTTATAAACTAACTTTCACTGGCTATCAAAAAAATGCTATAATTAAAAAGATGTAAATAAGTAGAATACAACAGTTATTAGATGCAGAAAATGTTTAAAATATGGATCCGTGTTTCGTGGATGTTACACTAGAATTTCTAGCAGTAGCCTTTCACAGCATACTGTTCTACACACGAATATACCATGAAAATATATTTGAAATGCGAAGGAAATACAACTTTGTGGTTTACCACTGTTTTCATCCAGAAGTAAATAGATACATCGATATGTGTCTCAAAAGCATTGCTGAATGTCTCAAATCAGATACAATGCAACGAATTGAATTTGCGACAACCGACGAAGAATACAAGCCCTTGATAAAATTCGTATTTGATTTTGAAAAGAACTTCACATTTGATGACACTTCAGATGCATATTTGATTAATTGTGAACAAAATTTGCGTGCTTTTTGTTTAAAACTGTCCTCTATGGTACATAGGTTTGTTAATTTGCCTGAGAATAAAAGTTTCACAATTTTCATACACACTAATGAGTCGACTGTAGTGNGGTGGTTTATTAACTGTTTAGTATATGTGAAAGTGTACAAATGTGGGAAAATGAAACAAAGCCGCTGAACGTAACTTCTCGGGATCCTCCAAAAGGTCCACTGAAAAAGTCTCAGTAAATTACCACCATTTTACTGAGATTTTATTTCATCTCATTACATCTCATAATATCATTTTTCGTATAAAAAAAATGATAAAAAATATAAGCTGTTTAGTATGAGACTTTTACCTTTTCAATTGGAAAAATAAAATAAAAACTACTACTACTATATGATGACAGTGACATTGTCAAAGAATTTGTATCGAGATTATTTTGGTTTGATGGCATATTAAGTCCTATAAAGAAAAGTTTGTTAAATTAAAATAGTCATAATATTTACATTATTTACCCCAGTTATTCAAAACACTGTTAAATTGAAAATATTAAAAGACATAATAAAAGGAAATTTAACCAAGGAACATATCTTATAAACTAACTTTCACTGGCTATCAAAAAAATGCTATAATTAAAAAGATGTAAATAAGTAGAATACAACAGTTATTAGATGCAGAAAATGTTTAAAATATGGATCCGTGTTTCGTGGATGTTACACTAGAATTTCTAGCAGTAGCCTTTCACAGCATACTGTTCTACACACGAATATACCATGAAAATATATTTGAAATGCGAAGGAAATACAACTTTGTGGTTTACCACTGTTTTCATCCAGAAGTAAATAGATACATCGATATGTGTCTCAAAAGCATTGCTGAATGTCTCAAATCAGATACAATGCAACGAATTGAATTTGCGACAACCGACGAAGAATACAAGCCCTTGATAAAATTCGTATTTGATTTTGAAAAGAACTTCACATTTGATGACACTTCAGATGCATATTTGATTAATTGTGAACAAAATTTGCGTGCTTTTTGTTTAAAACTGTCCTCTATGGTACATAGGTTTGTTAATTTGCCTGAGAATAAAAGTTTCACAATTTTCATACACACTAATGAGTCGACTGTAGTGAATATTTCAACAAACCCAGATTTAGAAGAATTTCCACTAGTGGAAGTAGACTTCAAACAGAAGGAAGCTGAAACTATAATACCGATAAGAAGGTTAACAATAAGAAATCACAACATTGATACCTATATAGAATTTATATGACCTAAATTTTGTAGTATTAAACAAATCACTGTTTTATTTTATATATTTTTTTTAAGTGTTTATAAATAGAACTTTAAATATTCACTGGATACTAATGATCAATTTGAATTAATATAAATGTCCCTTGTAAACCTATATCATAATGATGGACTAAAATATTTCTTTTATTTAAAAAAAAGATTGTAACCCATTTAAAACAAATTATTTTATATTGTGTAATGGCACATTGTATGTTAAATATTTACTGACTACTCAGCACTAAATAGATACTGGTGCCCATTACAAACTGAAGGTTGCCCAGTTGAGACTTAAGGTCCAAGACTCAATTGTTTTGTAAAGGGTTTTTTATTAAGTTGTCGTGGCCTAAAAGATAAGACGTCCGGTGCGTTCGTGTTGAGCACTGCACTGGTGTTCGAATCCCGCTAGCGGGTACCAATTTTTCTAATGAAATACGTACTCAACAAATGTTCACGATTGACTTCCATGGTGAAGGAATAACATTGTGTAATAATACACAAATTCGTATTTCATAATGCACCACTGATAACGGGAAAGGGCAAGGAAGATGGTTATGATGTTTATGTCTGCCATGCGTAAGTTACATGCCTTGCGTGTATTTAATTATTCGCCCGTGACTATTTTAACATTCAACATCAAAGCCTGCAATACATGTTGGCCGAGCGTTGCCGAGTGAACGCCAATACCAACGTATATACAGTATATTTGCATTGTCTTGCCATCGCTCGGAGTCGCTCGCCTAGTTGGCCGAGCAAAGTCAAGCGCCAACGTGTGTAGAACTCATTTGGCGTAGCTTGCCACAACTTGCGGTCCCTCGCGACCACTTGCCGCACTTCGGAGCGCTGTCGGTTTTTCTGCACAAATCAAAGGCGCTCGCGCGCATTTGGCCAGTAGTACTGTCTACATGTTTGTCAGCGCGCCATTACGTGATTGGCGTTGGTCGTGTGTACGCGTACAAAATGTCACTCTCAAACTCTCAACCATAGATTATACACTTAATATATTTCTCTCAACTGAAGGAGCCCAACGTGGGCACCTTTTCAAAATTTGTCTATATTGGCCATTTGCATTGGTTTTCGGTAAACTTGCCGAACGTGTAGGCAGTAGCACTTGCATTGTATTAATTTGCCTTGACCTAAGCTCGGCCAACATGTATTGCAAGCTTAACAAACATTACATAGGATTATGATCTCTGAGATAAATTTCCCTTTCCGTAACATTTGTTAACGTAAAATTTCTTAACATTGTTTGCAACAAGTTTGCAATTAGTTTTAAACGATTCTTGTTTATGTTTCAGCGTTTATTAACTTTCAAGTTTAATTGTGTAATGGGCTATCAATTTAACACTGTTGTAAAGATAAACGAGTAGAGACCTTGACTCTTGGGAAGATCTGTTTCCGAAATCACGCATATTTCGGTTCCATTGATAAGCATTGTTTTTTTTTTACTAATAAGGTAGGTACCTACGTAATTAATCTTCGGCCTTTTTTTACTCAAAAAAACTGGTAAAATTGTGTAACGTGACTGATAAGTTTCGTATTATTATAATTTTATCAGTTCTTCTAGATGTACCTAATTAATTAGTTTTGGATGTAATTAATTCTTGAAACGTACCTAAAGGATCAACTTTTTGAAAAATCGCTTACGAATTTATTTGTCGTTTATTATTGGTTTTATTGTGGTATCTCTCTCTATTTTTTATATAAAACCATAGTTTTAGATTTATAGAACAATAATTAAAGGCAATTAATTTTAGAATAAATCGGCCTTTTTTCAATGTTAAATTAGAAACAATTACGATTTAAAACGTTTTACTGCATATTCCATGCCTCAAATGTTGATAATTATGATAATCTATTTTTACTTACCGCATAGTTAAACATAGAGATTGCATTTAATTATACTGAACTACAGATAGCAGCTCTAAAAAGGTGGGCGTATGGAAAGTAATAAATACGAGACGAGATAACACTAATGCACTAATGCACAGATGCACCTCATGTAATGTAAACCTGGTAGTTGGGCGTATTTCCAGCCCGTGCCCGATGGGTATCGGTGTCATTTGATTTAGGTCGTGTGCATCGATCCGATATCGAGTTGAGGGAGCTCGTTCTCGCCCCCGTCACCTAACAGCCAGAGTCCCGCAAGGCTCCGCGCTCTCCCCGTTACTGTTTAGTTTGTATATCAATGAAATGCCCCGGTCTCCGGAGACCCATCTAGCGCTCTTCGGCGATAACACGGCTATCTACTACTCGTGTACGAAGAAGTCGTTATTGCACCGGCGACCGCAGCAACCACCATGGGAAAGTGGTTATGGCACCAACCCCAAGAAAAGCCCAGCGGTGCTCTTCAAAAGGGGTCGCCCTCCAAATACCACTTCGAACAGTCCACTCCCAGATAGGCGCGTAAACACCTTTACCATTCGCCCCATCATTATTCGGCCAGCCCACATCGTGAGCCCCGAAGATCAAATACCTAGGCGTCACCTTCGACAGAGGAATCACATTCCACCTCCACATTAAGTTGGTACGCGACTGACCCGCGTTCATACTATGAAGCCTCTATTCGATGATCTGCAAGCGAAGTAAATTGTACCTTCGCATTAAGGTGACACTCTACAAAACTTGCATACGCCCGGTCATGACCTATGTAAGCGTAGTGGTCGCTCACGTTCCCCGCACTAATTTAAACCCCTGCAAATCACACATCAGTGCGCCATTTCGAAAAAGCGGCACGACACGAGAACCCTCTCATCGTGGCCGCCGGTAACTACGTTCCCGATCCTGGGGACCAAAGGTTGGAGTTAGAAACGAGAGCGCCAACGAGGTAGTTGATAACTGGAATAGCCCCTTAGGCTACCAGCGAATGGGTAGGGAATAAAAAGTTAGCGTGGCCTAAAGGTTAAGACGTCCAGTGCATTCGTGTTGAGCGATGTACCAGTGTTCGAATCCCAGGCCGGTACCAATTTTTTGAGTTCACGGTGAAGGAATAGCATTGTGTAATAAAAATGGAACCTGCAAAATTATAATTTGTGTTAATACTGGTGGTAGGACCTCTTGTGAGTCTGCACGTGTAGGTACTACCACCCTGCCTATTTTTGTCGTGAAGCAGTAATGCGTTTCGGTTTGAAAGGTAGGGCAGCCGTTGTAACTATACTTCAAAACTTAGAACTTATATCTCAAGGTGGGTGGCGCATTTACGTCGTAGATGTCTATGGCCTCCAGTAACCACTAATACCAGGTGGGCTGTGAGCTCGTCCACCGATCTAAGCAATAAAATAAAACGGAAGAAGATAGCCGAGCGATAGAAACATTGTAGAGATGGCATGTGGTTCACGTAGCTCATGGACATCAACAACACCAGAGTGGTAGAGACAGTAAATATCCTTTATTTAAGGAATGGTATATGGCAACTATTTCCATTTTACCGAAATGCGCTCCAAGTTTTGAAATATGGTCAAATAACAATTGTAATGTTTACATATCTAATAACCTGATGAATAAATTGTGTACTTAGCATAATTTATGAGGTCAGCAACGATATATTACTTGCCTGAGACAGTATAGAAATATTTGTCAAATTTATTCACAGAAAATTAATGCACGTTAAAGAAGTATCAAGACCAAGCAGCCTATAGCTATAGCTAAAATATATCTACCATTATGAATAAAATAGAACATAATCGGAATCAAAGTACTATCTGTACCTACTGTTTATAATAAAAAAAAGAGTATATTTGTTTTAGTAATAATATTTATAATAGTACATTCTTACTCTATGTTACATAACATAACATTTTATCCTCTATGATTTGATTGAAAAATTCCATCGACATATTTTAATTTAACTGTTAAGCATCGCAATCTCGAGTATATTTCGTCCCAATCAACATAGGCACCTATTAATTTTCTTACGTTGTTTGAATTGTCTTCATAAGCACTTCTCGAATGCAGTAGCCTTCTATTGTCGAAGACCAAAATATCTCCATCCTGTGTCTTGTATTTCGCTGCGAACTTTCGACCAAGGTTATGGAAGAGCGCATAAGATTTGTACCAAGGTATGACAGACTCATAAGGAGCGGGGAGATTGCTGCTCCTCTGAGCTACAGAGAAATTTATTTTTGTTATTTCTCCGTGCTTGTCAAGGCTGATAACAGGGCTTCGGTTCAGTTTGTAGAATTCGTTTCCATCCTCCTCGCCAATATCGTTCCATTCGACCTCGGTGTCAGTCAAAATTTTATACTCATCCGGGTGGTTTTCCTTCATGTAATTTGCTACGTAATGACAATCAACCAGCAAATTCTCACCACCCCTGCTCGCCGTTTGAACTAGACAGTGTAATAAGTTTACACCGGGGCAGTATTCGTAGTAAGGTAGATCAGTATGCATTTGTAAATTGCTGGACAGGTATGCGACGTTGCTAGTGTTGGCCACGTGCTGGACTATGAATTTGATTCCATAATGCGTTCGTTTTGTGAAGCCGATCTTGTCAACGATTTTATCCACAGCTGTCTCTGAAGCAGGCGTATTCTGTATGAGAGCCACACCGTAAATCGAAAGTTGGTGTAACCAATTGTATAGAGCCTCGTCAGACTTTACAATATCATTGTAATCGTGTTTGCTAAAAATGTTTTCAAAATCATCACCATGCCAAGTTATCCTTTTCGGTCTGAAGATCGTGTCCTTGTATGTTTTTTGGTTTTCAGGGGTGAAGCTCCTGAATTTTAGCCAGTCGAACTCGTAACTTGATTTATGCTCATCACTCCAGGTCACTTGGAGCGAGTTTTCGCCTTGGGCCACGTTTGCTGGCTTGATGTTGATGTCGAATTTTGTCCAATCCAGGATCCTGCTCTTCGCGGTTCTGTGGAAGCACTGGTCGCACTGACAGTTGTCTCGAAGCCAAACAAAAGGAAACTTGAGATCATTTCCTTTGATGTTAAGTTTTAAATGGTCTTCATTTGTATATTTAAGTAGAGCACTGTGACTATGAATTTGTGTCGCGATTATTTTCGGTATAAATTTAAAACGGCAGCTTTGAAACCGTTTCAAAGCGAACATGTTTGCGGTGCTCGCTTCAGAGCAGGAATATGATAAACTGAGATAAATTTGTTTGACATTATATTATTTGTGATATCTTATTTAACAGCCGGCCTGTTTATATTGAAATTATTATTAAATTATTAGTAGGTACGAGTAAACATTGGTAAATTGTTACGTTAACACGATACGATAAGTCTAAGAATTTGATCTCATAAATTACAGATACCCTTAAACGCATTTGCGTCACGATACATAAAGTCTGTTTTACATTCGATAAACAGAATTTAATTCGACGATTTTTTTAATAACTAAGATTTTCTTGAATAAAGGATAAATTCTCAAAGGTTATTTTTTGTCAGTGACAATTTAATCTCACAATTCAATTATTGCAGGTTTATTTAAAAAAAAATGGCAGGGGCTTTCGGTGATTTTTAATTGAGAACGGTTTTAGACTTTAAAAATATAATAATTTATATTAATTAATAACTAGGAATAAACCACGCACACCTATATATAAATGTCACAAATTTATAAAAATCAGTTGTAGGTACTACACATAACCCTTATATGGCTCCGCACCATTTGTCCCGTCATTGCCCAGGGGGAAAAAAGGGTAAAAAAGAAGTTGTTTCAAATCTAATCAAAATGCTTTCATATCCATGTAGGCCTTTACATACGCTTTCAAATCGTTATAATTTCACCGCCCACTTTAGTGGAGAACGAAAAAAGGATGATCTTTTATGAAGTGAGTGTTTTTGGTCGGCGAATCAATGTTGCGTAGGTATTCGAAACTTGTATATATTCATATAAGAAGAAGAGCCAAAGAAATGCTGTTGAAAGTATGCAGAATAGATTTTTAGTTCGAGCGTTACGTTCATTGTCGTGAGTATTCTACGTGTCTAGGCTGCCGTGCTAGGGATGCGTGACCCCGATTGCTGATGTTCTTCTGTGGGCTGCAGTGGACTATAGCGGTATTAAAAACTAACCAGCTCACTGAGGTTCTCGCCGAATCTTCTCAGTGGGTCGCGTTTCCGATCCGGTGGTAGATTCTACGAAGCACGGTTATTGCTAGGGTTCGTGTTAGCAACAACGTCAGGTTTGAGCGCCGTGAGCTCACCTACTTATCCGGTTAGGCTGATATAGTCTCTCAAGACCATCAGCTTAGGTAGGAAAAAAAAAGAAAAAAAAACCAACCAAATTGTTGCACTCACATGCATGTGAAGAATATTTCGTTACTAACGAATATAAACGAATCAAAACCTGTTCAAAATTTACTCGTTTAAAAAAAATCATGGGGCAAATAATATGCTAACTAACAAATAATACCATTCCTTAAATATTGTGCACTCTGCTTAATTCTGATTGTCCGAGCGCTATCTGGAATAAAAAGTAAAATCTGACCGAAAATTTTCCATGTGGCATATCAATGAGTTAACTAACAATTTTTTATAATAAAATGAATTAATTTAATGGTGATAAGCTGTAGCTCTGAGCCCACCCAGGTGGGTATAACTAACTTGCCGGTTTTTGTCGCGAGGCTATCACGCGCTCCATGGAAGTCAGAAAAGAAACAATATTAATTTTTTCATTGCTTACCTATGGCTAGTAACCTAGAACTATGCTAGCTTCAGCAGGTGTTAGGCGAGCTCACGGGGCTCAGCCTGGCGACTTTGCTAACATCAGCCGTAGAAAGAGCAGTGCTTCGTTGAATCTACTATTGGATCGGAATCGCCTGAAAAGATTCGACGAGAAACTCAGTGAGCTGTGTCTGTGAGTTGTTTTTCACGACGAACCTTTCGTCGCTCTCGATGGGCTCGACGAGAAAGGTGATCGGTGATTGGAATGCCTAAAAACACCGATAGTGGATCGGGAGGATCCCAAGTGACGTATAAGCTCATCACAAATACTTGACTTTTTGGCAAGTTTATATTTCATATAAGAGACAAAGCCTCTCGTGACTGAGCGAAAGATGACGGTTCTTGGCGCATCTAGAAAAACAAGAACGTGGAAATTTTATTATTTTTATTTTTTAAATTTTGTTATTTTTACTTGTAGGTTAGTTACGTTTAGAAAAATGTTCAAGGGCATCCTCCACTTTATTAATAGGTAGGTTAATGTAATTGTTTAATGTATTATATTGTTTTTTTTTTTTTTCCTTACATTATTCATTAGATTAGTTTTTGTTATTGTGTTGTTTTGTCATAATTGTAAGGAACATTGTTATATAAATTCAGCACTATATGTCTTGTTTTGTCGTGCGCACATGTCTTATGTTGCAAGCCAGATTTTGTTTCTTTTTATTTGTGTTTTTTGTGTATCTTTAGCTTGTGATGTGTGTTGTGAGCCTAATAAAATAAATAAATAAATAAAAATAAAAAGAAATTTAAACTTTAAATGTTCCTATTTAATGTCATGATTTGAAAAATATTAGTGCGAGATGATCGATTGGTGAGCCAAATATTCTAAGACTCGGATGGCCCGGGAATGTAGTGCGTATGGAGCAGGATCGGGCTGTGAAACGGATGTACGCGGGTGTACCGTAGGGACGCCGCCCCGTAGGGAGGCCCAAGGTCTGACGTTGTGGAAGGAAATATACCTACGTGAAGTCCAAGTGTCGGACTAGCAAGGTGTTGCGCAGCGCCGGGATGAATGGCAAAGTTTATTGTCGGAGGCCAAGACCCACTTCGGGGTCATAGTGCCAGCTCAGTAGTACCTAGTATATGTTTCGGTAAAAAAACACCGTTTATAGTTTTCTGACGTCGCTCAGGACAAGTAAGCCACGTAGGTATGTCAACTATTGTTATAATGAAAAAGCGAACGGACGCTATTTAGGTACTTTCGATCATTTACTTACGGACTGGTTCGTGACTAAAAATCGTTGTGCTTACATTTCTCACATATGTAGATAGGAACCACGGTGGTGCGACGGATAACTTAAGAAAGTGATAGTTTTTTGACGAGGGAGTCTAATTTGGTGCCACCGCGAATATCACACTCGCATAGGTTAGACTTAACCGGTTCCAATACGGTGGTAGGCAGTAGATTCTGCGAAGCACTGCTCTTGCTAGGGCTAGTGTTAATAAATTCGCCAGTCTGAGTCTCGAGTGCTCGCCTACTCACTCGGTGAATCTAGTATAACACCTCGAGGCTACTAGAATAGGCAGGCAAAAAATAAATAAAAAGCATTTGGACCATCGGCCCACCGAGCAATATCACCGTAGAAAGACCATTGTCCTTGATTCCTAAAATATTAAACGGTAGAAGCCGTTTTAATTATGTCTATGACTCGCGAACACTGAAGAACTGAACCGTATTATTACTATCATTTAGCATTTTAAATTCAATAAAAAAAGAATTATGCCCATGAATCTGTTGACAGATAGAACGTTGAACCCCAAAACAATAAAATCTTATCCGTGTAGTTACGCAAAAGGTCGGTAAGCCGTTTACGTGAACTTGTTACAACATAACGAACTCTGATTAATTTATATCGCTTTGGATTTTTTGTATGGGGTATATTTTATTCTCTTAATGTGTTGTTCCGGTATCGCTGTTCGTGATTTAGTTCGGAAAGGTCTTTTTCTCTCGCTTTATGTCTCAATTACTGGTGGTAGGACCTCTTGTGAGTCCGCACGGGTAGGTACCACCACCCCGCCTATTTCTGCCGTGAAGCAGTAATGCGTTTCGGTTTGAAGGGTGGGGCAGCCGTTGTAACTATACTGAGACCTTAGAACTTATATCTCAAGGTGGGTGGCGCATTTACATTGTAGATGTCTATGGGCTCCAGTAACCACTTAACACCAGGTNCTTGTGAGTCCGCACGGGTAGGTACCACCACCCCGCCTATTTCTGCCGTGAAGCAGTAATGCGTTTCGGTTTGAAGGGTGGGGCAGCCGTTGTAACTATACTGAGACCTTAGAACTTATATCTCAAGGTGGGTGGCGCATTTACATTGTAGATGTCTATGGGCTCCAGTAACCACTTAACACCAGGTGGGCTGTGAGCTCGTCCAACCATCTAAGCAATAAAAAAAAATAAAAAAAGGCGGTGGCTTTGCTCAATCGATTTGAATGAAGATTAACTTAAGAAATTAGTAGGATAATTGATATCTACCTGTTTCCCGCTTGATTATATGATGTTTGTTTTTTATTACGGAAAGTGCGCTTAGAAAAATTGATACGTTGTTAATAAACCATCCGGCATTGGAATAAGGCCCTTCCAAGGTCTTTCCTGAGCGCTATGACATGTATTTTTTCATAAGAGGCTTGTGGAGAGTACTTAATGGTGGGCAGCGGCGTGGCTCTGTCCCTGGCATTGCTGCAGTCTATGGACGATGGTAACTCACCATCAGGTGGGCCGTATGCCCGTCTGCCTACATTGGCAATAAATAAGAAATCAACACTAACATTTTCGAGTACTTATGTACATATATGTAGTACAGGTATTATCTGTATTATTATATGTATTGTTTAGTCGGGCGCACATGGCTTATGTTGTAAGCCAGTTTTTTTTACTTGTTATTTTTAATGTGTATAGTGTGCCTAATAATTTTTTTTTTTTAAATTAAACAGAAACAATATAGTACGGTATGATGATCTTATCATCTGTTTGACAATCGATTTATAATTTTTAGGAGTAATTACCAACATTGGTGTTAGTAATAAAAAATAGTCAGCTTTATTGTCTTCAGAATGTCAAAAACAAAATGTGGTATTATATAAAATAAATTTAAATCTTGGGGTAATAGTACTTAGGGACGAATTTCGATCGTTGCTTGTAGTAAACAGTTGATAAAAACCCCGACTGCTGTACTTCACAATACAAGTTTGATTCCCGGTCGGAGTCAGCTTTTTTTTTTTTTTTCTCTCCTACCTAAGCTGATAGCCCTAGCGGCTATGTCAGCGTAACCCTAACTTTAGTAGGTGAGCTCACGGGGCTCAAACCTGACGATGTTGCTAACACGAACCCTAGCAAGAGCCGTGCTTCGCAGAATCTACCACCGGATCGGAAACGCGACCCACTGAGAAGATCCGGCGAGAAACTCAGTGGGCTGTGTCTGAGAGTTAATTTACTCGTCGAGCCCTTCGTCGCAAGCGACGGGTTCGACGAGAACGGTGACCGGTGCTTGAAGTACCTAAAAGCACCGTTAGTGGATCAGGAGGATCCGAGATGACGTGTTTTGGGCGACGTCGACTGCTTTCCATTCTGTCCGCAGGATCGGGAATGGGAGTCAGCGAGTCAGCTGAATATATTAGGGGTTTGGGCGAACTTGGTTCACATGATATTCCTGGTACACAAGAGATAATCTTAGCTTGGAGCCAAATAAAATTCAACCTTTGTTTATTTAAAACATTTATTACACTATAGTACCTAAGCCGGAACAATTACAAAATGTATTGTTTAATTAATATATAAAATAAAACAGTCACTATTATTGTAATTTAGTACATAAAAACGAATAAATAATAATAAAATCAAGTCAAGTTAAATCACAACCGTAAGGTGTGATGTCACACGTGGGCAATCGTTGTTCATTGAGCTCACGATCCTTTGTTAGCGCGATGTTCATTTTAGCCCCAAATGACGTCACACGAACTGCGCTTTTTTTTAAATGTATATACTTTTAATATCAACCCGGTTCCCTTTTTAGAAATTCGTAACAATAAATAAATTAACAGAGAATAAAGAGTATAAAAGATTGATTGTAAATTTGATCGCCTCTCTCTAACAATTTATTTAATGTACAAGTTTAATTTTGATTCTGTGGTAGGCGTTGCTGAGTATTCCTCTAATGTTCCAAATGTCGTTGAATCGTTCTGGCTGCGTATTGAAATTACTGTCAGTAGCTTTAGCCCATAGTTCCACCTGAAAACAAAAACCAATAAGGTTAACTGGTGATTGGACCTCTTGTGAGTTCGCGCGGGTAGTTACCACCACCCTGCTTGTTTCTGCCGTGAAGCAGTAGTGCGTTTCGGTTTGGCGAACGGTTTTAGAAGGGTGGGACAGCCGTTGTAACTATACTTGAGACCTTAGAACTTATATCTCGAGGTGGGTGGCGCATTTACATCGTAGATGTCTATGGGCTCCAGTAATCACTTAACAACAGGTGGGCTGTGAGCTCGTCGCTCATCTAAGAAATAAAAAAAACATCACTAAACATGTCAACGGTGACAAAGTGACAATTTATAATAAATAAATAAATAATAAGTGGTGTAGATCTGCGGTAGGTATAATTTATTAGTCGATTTTGCATATTATAATTTATTGAATTATTAGAAGCTTGTTTTTTTTTTTTAATAATTTAATTGCGTCCTGCCTCCTTCTGTTGTGTCGCGACGGGCACGCTGGCCGTCCACAGGGTCCAGCCGTAGTGCTGCTGCGGCGGCGCGGCGTCGGCCTGCAGCTCGCGCGCCTCCCACCAGCTGCGCCCGCCGTCCGCCGACACGTCCACGCGGACGATCTTCGCCCCGCCGCCGGAGTACGCGTAGCCTGCAGAGTTCAACTACACTTGTACTAGTCCCCCAGTAATCGAAATTCGACTTTATTTATTTGAAGTTATTTGAAAATTTTTACTGGTGGTAGGATCTTTTGTGAGTCCGCGCGGGTAGGTACCACCGCCTCGCCTATTTCTACCGTGAAGTAGTAATGCGTTTCGGTTTGAAGGGTGGAGCAGCCGTTGTAACTATACTGAGACCTTAGAATTCATATCTCAAGGTGGGTGGCGCATTTACGTTGTAGATGTCTATGGGCTCCAGTAACCACTTAACACCAGTTGGACTGTGAGCTCGTCCACCCATCTAAGCAATAAAAAAAAGTTACAACCCAAGCACAAAATTATACATATGAAAATGTGTTTGTTTGTCCTTATTTTACCTCGAAACGAAAAAATGGATAGACATATTTTTTTACAATAATACATACTACTACATAGTATAGAATAGTGACGCCAATTACCTTTTTTTATCTCGAAAAACCATCTCGTTCCTACTAAATTAAGCACACGACCGAAGTCGCAGGTGTCAGTTAGCTATGTTATTTTACTATATTAAGTATTCATACAAACATGCTGACAATATCCTTAGCAGCGTCACCCGCATTGTACGTCGACAGTGTTATTGTCCATGTCCTCACCTCGAACTTGAACAGCTCCGTTCTTGACACTGACAACGTCACCGTCGGCGGGGTCGCAGATCGCGGAGGTGACGGGCAGGCTGTACACGGGCGGCGCGGTGGCGAAGTCCGCCGTCTCCCATGTCTTGGACGGGTTGAAGGCTCTGTAGTCTTTTTGGTGCCAGTGCGAGGGACTCTCGTCTTCGGAGACGGTGATGGATTCTGTTTGGAACATTCAACTTTATCAGATCTATGTAGTGTTTGGAGCCTGTTCTAGCTTAGAGGGTAGGAGCACGCATGCCCTAATGCCTCAATAGTTCATGTGTTCCTTAAGTGAGATAGTATGAGCTTATGTCGTCATTCACTGTGATGTCCGTGATCATCGTTTCATCATCGCTTGAAACCAGACCGGCAGTGATGCTCATAAAAATTTTGAACTGATTTTTAGCAATGTAAGGGGTGTTGCGAGCAGCACTAGTCGATAGTAGGAGTCCTTTCAACGTTGGTTTTACTAGTTTAACGATTTTTAGTTACGACGGCTGCTCCACCCTTCAAACCGAAACGCATTACTGCTTCACGGCAGAAACGGGCAGGGTGGCGGTACCTACCCGTGCGGACTCACATAGTCATTACACAAATTATAATTTTGTGGGTTTCATTCTTATTACACGATGTTAATATTCCTTGACTGTCGAAGTCAATCGTGAACATTTGATTAGTACGTATTTCATTAGAAAAATTGGTACCCGCCTGCAAGATTCGAACACCGGTGCTTCGCTACACACAAATGCACCGGACGTCTTATCCTTTAGGCCACGGCGACATATTACGGCGGCCGCATATTATCCAATACCTTTAACAGCTCAGTGCGGATACGTACGCAGCCACTTGACGCTCCGCACGGCGGGCGCCCCGGGCACCACCGCGCGCAGGGGGCGGCCGTGGTCGGGGGGCAGGGGGTGGCCGTTCATGGTGGTGGCGAGCAGGATGCCGCTGCTGGGGTTCATCGCCATGTCCAGCGGTATCGACGTGCTGAAATTAACGCCGGTCGCGTCTATGTCTGCGCCTGTGAACTGTCGAAATTATTTTGAAGTCAGAGTGGGTATTTGAAGAACACATTCATGAGTTTAGCGATTTTCGTAGTTATGCAACAGGTTTTAA
The DNA here is from genome assembly GCF_003987935.1 of Bombyx mandarina. The sequence goes on from NW_021011561.1 coordinate 1,481,709, forward strand.
GGTTCAAAGTGTTTTACACATACTTTTATGTGCGCATGAAGTCAAATGTGAAATATAGTATTTTCCATTGATGGACAAAAGTTACACAGATATTAATAACATATTCAGTTAAAATATTGAATCATGGATATTGACTTTATGTTTTCAATTTTCGAACTCAGTCGATCAGAAAACCAGATAATAATATTATAAGTATTCATGTACTCTGACACAGACTACAATACACGAGGTCGTTGACCTCGCTCGTCAGCTGGTCGTTATTCGTACATTGCGCAAGAGGAGCTTGTTAGCAGAAAACACTTTTTAATGTTACTATTGTCCGTCCAATGATCGGTGTTCATGAGCACTGACACAACTCGATTATTTTTTTTTGGCTTTTTTTATTTATTGACCGTGTAAAAAAGCGAGCAGACGAGCATACGGCCCACCTGATGGTGAGTGGTTACCGTCGCCCATGGACTTCAGCAATGCCAGGGGCAGAGCCAAGCCGCTGCCTACTGTTAAGTACTCTCCGCAAACCCAGTTTAAAGAAGAACAAGTCACAGCGCTCGGGAAACACCGTGGAGGGGAGCTAATTCCAAAGCCGTATGTTACGTGGCAAAAAAGATCTCTGAAAACGCACTGTGGGTGAACGCAGTGGCTCTAGGTAGTATGGATGGATGTCTACTCCGGAAACGAAACGTTTCAAACGAAAAAAAAAGTCGGAATAAACCTATCTATATATATATAAATAAAATTGGAGTGTCTGTTTGTAATATTGAAATAACTGCTTTTTACTACATGAATAATATGAATATATATGTGGTACATACACCAAAATAACATTTTTTACAATTTTTGTCTGTCTGTTTGTTCCGGCTAATCTTTGGAACGGCTAGACCGATTTTGACGGGACTTTCACTGACAGGTAGCTGATGATATAAGCAGTAACTTAGGCTAATTTTTTTTAGACTAGCTTCGTCTCGCGGCTTCACCCGCGATACGACAATAACCGCGGGCAACATCGCGGGACTCAACTATCAATAATAAAATTTAGTGTTCCCGAAGCGAAGCGAGGGCGGGTCGTTAGTCACTAATAAAGTTAGATGAAAACTTACAATAACGTGTTTCCCTTTGGTGTCTTCCGGGTCCACGCCGCTGTACAAGAGGACGTCTCTGAGGTACACCCCGCCCCACACCGCGTTGCTGATCGCCCCGCCCATCCAGCCTATACCTTTCACCGGTTTCACCTGCTTTGGAATAAAGCAACATTAATCAACAAACAAAAATCATTGATGCCTAAAGCAGGACTGTTCAGACAACAGCCCACTACACGTCTTATAATCACAGTCACAGTCTAAACATATTAAACGTGCTTAAGGTGATTGTTCATGATTGCCTTCCATGGTGAAGGAATAACACCGTGTGGCCTACCTAAGCTGAGAGCCTTTAGAGGCTATATCAGCGTAACTTTAACTATTAGGTGAGCTCACGGGGCGCAAACCTGACGTTGTCGCTAACAATGACCCTAGCAAGAGCAGTGCTTCGCAGAATCTATCACCGGAACGGAACGCGACCCACTGAGAAGATCCGGCGAGAAACTCAGTGGGCTGTGTCGATCAAGGAATAACATCGTGTGATAAAATCAAACCCGCAAAATTATAATTGGCGTAATTACTGGTGGTAGGACCTTTTGTGAGTCCGCACGGGTAGGTACCACCGCCCTGCCTATTTCTGCCGCGAAGCAGTAATGCGTTTCGGTCTGAACAGTGAGGCAGCCACTAGCCAGTTGTGACTTCAGACTCGATGTTGAGTTGACGATATTGAAATTGTGACGTTTATGGACTTCGATAACCACTTATCACCAGGTGGGCCGTGAGCTCATTTACGTGTTTACGCATTAAAAAGTAATCATCTCAATGACCAGGGTTTCGTGATAACCAAATCCCATACACAACGTGAACGTGGCCAGTAATTACAGACAAAGTGGCAGTGTCAGTTGTGTTTTGTGGTAGGAGGTATATCTACGGCCTTTTTTTATTGCTTAGATGGGTGGACAAGCTCATAGCCCACCTAAACTGGAGCCCATAGACATCTACGACGTAAATGCGCCACCTACCCTAAGATATAAGTTCTAAGGCCTCAACTATAGTTACAACGGCTGCCCCACCCTTCAAACCGAAACGCATTACTGCTTCACGGCAGAAATAGGCAGGGTGGTGGTACCTACCCGGGCGGACTCGCAAGAGGTCCTACCACCAGTAATAGCCTAGCTTGGGTATCTAAGTTCAGGTATTGAAGTATACCTCATTCATCTCACTGCGTCGATTCCCGGCACACATCAGAGCCGCCCTGGTGGTAACCCTCCGGAACTTATCCAAGTCGCGGAGACTGAACTCTTCGGTACGAATTTTAGATCCCTTGACGGTGACCTTCAAACGGTGATCGTCCGCGTCCAGCTCTGGAACAGGCATGTGTTGGCGCACGTAAAATAACTCGCTGGAAAAACGGAATTAAATCGTTTGGCGTGACGTCATGTTAATGAAAAATGTAATCTGGAATATATACATCTTTAATTCTACAATAATGTTGAGTCTCTATATCGGGCAAGGATTAATAAGACACGTGTTCAGTTAAGTGACTAACGTATATTGGGATTACAACCTAACGTGCTATCGACAGCCCGACAATCCCGAGACTGACGTAGCATCATTGCAATATAATTACCGCTAACACATACATATAATTATTAGTTGCTATGGAGACATTTGTGGTCCCTACAATAGCTTTAACAATTTTAGCTATAGAAGAGCTGAGGAATTCGCATTTAAACTGGTATCAAACCAGAAGTCGGAATCTTTGTGAGTTTATTTCGCCTTAATTACATTTGAAACTAAAATATAGTACAGCTACGCGACAGAAATAGGCAGATAAGGACAGATGACTCCAACAACAATACGTATACAGTGTTACCAAAAAAAAAGGAAGCAAAATAAATATATTTTATCGATTACATACTTGGGAGTATCGAAGAATTCAATTTGATATTTTGCAGGTATTTCAGCATTGAATGGCTTGGCGGTTTTAACTATGAGCCTGTTATCCCTAACTGGCTCTTTGACCCACAATTCATCATCTGAGTGATCTATTACATCGTCGTCATGAAGGTTGCCTGGTGCAGAACAATTGCGATTGCTTTAAATGGAAAATTTAAATGGTGTTTTTATTTTAATTTTTTTGTTATGGCTTAGATTGATGGACGATCTAAGAGCCCACCTTATGTTAAGTGGTTACCGGAGCCCATAGACATCTACAACGTAAATGCCGCCTAGAGATACGAGTTCTGAGATCTCAGTAGAGTTACTCAATTATTTTTTTTATTGCTTAGATGGGTGGACGAGCTCACAGCCCACCTGCTGTTAAGTGGTTACTTGAGCCCATGGACACCTACAACGTAAATGCGCCACCCATCTTGAGATATAAGTTCTAAGGTCTCAAGTATAGTTACTTATGGCTACTACTATTGTATGATACTTGTGGCATCATTATAGATCATGATCAGCTTAGACAATATTACAACAATATTAAAATATTAAGACAGTTATTCTGAAATTGGCAATACCTAATAGCTCTAAGAATAAACGAAACAGATAAACTATAACTGACTGCGGTAAAACCAAAATGAATGTTTATTCAATTCATATTCTAGCCCATTCATAAATGAGACTTTTCAAATACAAAAAAAAAACAATGTTTAAAAATTATAAAAGTGTATAAATATGATTTGAGAACAAAATAGTAATATTATTTATTTTCACAACTAAACACTGAGAGCAACAATTAAAAAAAATATTGATAGATTGAATTTGAACAATATATTATTTAGATATTTTAAACAACCAATAAAACTAAAACCTATTTTGGCAGGATAATTTATCTTGGATGCTTTATGTTTTTTTTTCTATTCCTAATTTTTACTATTATTGTATTAAAAAGAAAAAAATTAAACATACCAATCCTGTACGATTCAAGTAACTTATAAATCTCTGGAGTTTTATGCATCCCATACACATTCCAAAATGGCTCTATACTGAGTCCGCCTGCATTCATGATCTGTTCCCCTCCAGGATGGGACGGAAGGAATTTCGTTACATCATAAACACCGTGTTTGTATGTCACCCAAAAACTATTTCTGTAACCAAGTGTTATTTTTTTATCAAAAAATGTTTCGGATCTAACTGCCTTAATGAGATGAGACCTTCGATCCCTAAATATAATATGTATTTGCAACAAACATATTGACTCAGAAAGGGAATCTAGCCCAGACTTATAGTACTATAGCCAGGATAACAAACTAAATAAGTCATACACTTTCCTCAATCCTCATCAAGATTGAAAGCTAGCTTTTTATTGGTTTAGTCTGCATAGGTACGTAACACCATCTTACTTGTATCTGCCACAAAGCAGTCATACTTTTAATTTGTTGGCATATGAATTACAATACACTCTAGACCTACTTTCGACACATGCTAGGTAGATGGTGTCCCTGACGGTGATGCCCTTGTAGGCAGACGGGCATACGGCCCACCTGATGGTGAGTGGTTACCGTCGCCCATGGACTTCAGCAATGCCAGGGGCAGAGCCAAGCCGCTGCCTACCGCTTAATACTCTCCACGAGCCTCGTTTGAAGAAGGAAATGTCATAGCGCTCGGGAAACACCGTGGAGGGGAGCTCATTCCATAGCCGGATGGTACGTGGCAAAAAAGACCTCTGGAAACGCACTGTGGATGACCGCAGTGGTTCCAGGTAGTATGGATGAACTCTACTCTGGTGGCGGGCGGTGCGATGGTAAAAACGAGATGCCGGTATCATCTCGAACAATTCCTCAGAGCACTCCCCATGGAACATACGGTACAAAATACAGAGGGAACTGAAGTCCTCCGCAGACCCAGAGGTTCCAAACGATCCGTGAGAATGGGATTATCGACAATCCGAACGGCCCTCCTCTGTATGGAGTCAAATGGAAGAAGCTGGTATTTGGGAGCCCCGGCCCAGAGATGGGAGCAGTACTCCACGCGAGGCCGGACTTGTGCTTTATAAAGCAAAAGCCTTTGTCCAAGCGTGAAGTACCGCTTCGCTCTGTTGAGGACTCCCAGCATTTTGGACGCCAACTTGGCTTTGCCTTCCAAATGACTCCGAAACTGGACATCACTCGAAATGTCGACCCCAAGTATCCCAATACTCTCGGAAGGTTGCAGGGATACTCCTTGGAATTGCGGCGCCATGACAAAGTGGTCCTTCTTCGCAGTGAACGCGCAAACTTGTGTCTTTAACGAGTTGAATTGAACTAAGTTCAATTCACCCCATTTGGAGACTCGCCCCAGAGAGTTCTCCACTTCAGACCCAAGTTTTGATCGTCTCTCTTGCACCACGCTCCGAGAGAGACTCTGATGGCCGATATATCGCGCATCCCCCGTGCTGTCATCCGCATAGCAATGCATACCATCAATAGACAGCATGTCATTGATATACAGGATGAAAAGCCTGGGGGAGAGCACCGAACCTTGTGGAACGCCAGCGTTAATAGTCATGGTATCAGAACAGTCACCGTCTACAACGACCGTGATGCTCCGCCCATCCAAAAAGCTAGCGATCCACTTGCAGAGACCCTCGGGGATTCCGTAAGATGGTAGCTTCGACAGAAGTGCCCTATGCCAGACCCTGTCGAAGGCCTTCGCGATATCAAGGCTCACAGCAAGAGCCTGGCCCTTGCTCTCCAAGGCTTCAGCCCACCTGTGAGTAAGGTATACAAGAAGATCACCAGCTGAGCGACCGTGACGGAAACCGTACTGTCGGTCACTGATCAGCTGGCGATCCTCCAGATACTTCAGGAGTTGTATATTAATTATTCGCTCCATCACCTTGGAAAGCAAGGAAGTTATCGCGATAGGCCTATAGCTCGATGGGTCCGACCGGTCACCCTTCTTGGGGATAGGGTGGACGTGGGCGGTCTTCCATGAAGAC
>NW_021011561.1:1487758-1542755 GCF_003987935.1 Bombyx mandarina
TAAAAGATCACAATAGACTAAGCACTCTATCTCGCTCACACCCGCTTGAACAGTTGCTACCTCGCGCTCGCACCTACAGCGGGCTCTCAATGTGTCTGGCAAGATGTAAGAACCATTAAAACTGTCCGGCTATTGGGGTAACATATTTTTATAAGTCCCTAAGTAACATATATAAAATTTAGCTTTTATAGTATAACGAAAGTATAATTAAAATTTATTAAAGTTTAGGGGTGTCTGGCAGGGGGTAACAACTGGAAAAAGTGTCCGGCAACGGATATCATGATTTCTAAAGATATTCTGGAGTAAATATTAAAAAAAAAAACCTTTATACTTTAACGAATTTAAGGTACTATTTTATATACCTTTACTGCCTGTTACCTGCTCAAGTAACCACAATCGAAACTCTATAATCGCGGGTCGTTCTTACCTGTGTTGGAGACATACACAGAGAAACTTTCAGCTTTTATAAAATAACGAAGGTCTGGCTGTCGCGGGCTCTTGCTCTATTCCGTCTACTACTTAACCCATATTGTATTTGAATCTGTTGTTGTTTGTTCGACGTGTTGTAATCAATTTTAAGCCTTTCCTCAGTTACACTCAACGGTTAAAATCGCACAGCACGATCCGACAGATGGTAACGGCGGAGGACGACAGCACGGCCGTGCTCCGCATGACGCGCGGCACCGTGCTGGGCCCGTGCGCGCTGTGCGTGCCCGCCCCGCTCGAGGTGCGCGCCGCCACCTTCTGCACCGCGCACGTGCTCAGCGTCGCCGACCTGTGGAGGACGGCGGCCAAGTACGGCCGGACCGACGAGCAGACGACGATCCTGTGGGCCGCAGTTAAGGTCAGTAAACCTAATTCTACCAAAGTTTGCAACGTTCCCTCGGGACGTTTTATGCAACGGCGGATCCAGGGGGGGTCATGAACCCCCCACTGAGCTGGTTCCAGGACTTAGGTGGACCACTAATTGAACATAATGATTTTTACTTGTATCTATTGTTATCAAAATTAAATTATAAGTTTTTGACTTTACCACAACTATGTGAGCCCCTCCTGGCGCCAAAGCTGGATCCGCCCTTGGTTTTATGTGCCTCATAAATAAAATTAATTCTGAATTTGAATATATTTTTAGGAGCATTTGGAGCGAGTGAAGTTTCATTATTTATCGAAAATACCAGAAGCCGTGAAGTGAGTTGTCATCGTGTCTTCTGAATTCATTTTTTCATTTCTTTGTACCAAATGATTTTAGTGGAGGGACGAACGGATGGACTCCGAACTTGTCTTTGTATAAAATTTACACTTTATTGATTGCTGTTGCGTTCTTCTAAGGAAGTTTTTACATTTAGCTTTTATATTAGCATTAAGTGATAATAGTCTCTCACTAAAGTAGAACTTGACAAGCTCTTCCAACTGCTGTTGCTGTTCTTAAAAGTAGTGATAAATTATAAAATGTTGTTGAAAAAAGTAAAATTCACCAAATTGACCCTTCAAACTGGAATCAATGAATTGCAGCTGGAATAAACAAAATTCTCCTAGTGGTGGTCGATCTCCATCATGATATAATAGTACTACGCACAACGTGACAGCCGCTACCCATTTTTAAGCATGGAGTCGAAGCCTCAGTAGTGACGTGTAAGATAGTCCCGCTCTTCAAACCAGAACTCCGGACTTGCTTACGGCAGATAGTGGCAGGACAGTACGGGTCCAGCACAAGTGCACTGACAAAAACTACTGCCGATTTTTGCTTAAATCCTTGATCTACGAGAAGACACGAGGTTGTACCATTGTAGATCGCATTTTAGTATTACGGATTTTAATTTTTTTAGGCACCAAAGCAGCTTACTTTATTTCAAAAAATGTCTAATGGCTCTAAGGCAAGCGAGAGATCGGAACGGGAATCTTATATTAGCGGAAAGCGACGTCATGTTGGAGATCGCTGGTTGTTACATCATGAGGAATGTTGGTTTTACTAATTTGTATTTCTGTAGTAGCTTTATCACTCACGCTCACGTCAGCCCGACTGTATTTGACAAAAGTATCTTTGCACCCGGAGCTTACACCAAAAAAAACATGTTCAGTTCAGAAGCATCTTTGTTTTTCTGACCCTTCTTTTTGGTACAACCGAATTTCGGTCCACGTTAAGTTCTTATTTGTTCGTATAAAATTGTTGATCCTGAAGAAGACATGCGAGCTTCTCAAGGCACATCTGATTTCTATCGCTCGTGGATATCAGCAATGCCGAAGTCTGCCTGTGCGAAGCAACTTTTCGACCCTCATTTGAAGAAGTATTCGTGGGGTTACGGTAAACTAAAACACTATTTACTTGTTCGTTACTTTGCCTGGGAGTAGCTGTTGGTCAAAAATGCCGAGACACTTTTCAGCATGGTGACGCGTCTCTCACCGACGAAGCTGACGCCATTTGTCTCCGCTCCACGTTCCCCTGCATCATGCAGCCAAACTCCTCTCTCCTGTTGGTCTGGAACTTCTTCGTATCCTTTGTAATAGTGGCTGTCTGTTTTGTAAGTCTATATAATATTTATAAAACGTTATAGTTTGTGAAATAGTTTGCATAATATAGTTAATTATTCATAACATTGACTTGACTCTGCGGGATTTATATACACAATATTTCTTGAACGTTTACGTTACTGTCCTCATCACTACATTATTGAATTACGTGAGGATTTGAACTCACGGTCCACCTGGTGTTCAGTGGGCACTGAAGCTGGTAGACCTCACAAACTGATGGCCGTCGCCATGAGACATGAAGTACTCTAAGCTGGCGGATTTGGTTGAGATTCAAGGCCATCCGCTGGATGTAAGCAGTATAGGACCGATTTTTGTGGCGAGGCTTGGGGGAGGCCTATGTCCAGCAGTGGACGTCTGTGGGTTAATAGAATAGATGCCCAAGGGTTGCAGTTTGCATGAATAGTGAGTTGAATGTTTGTTTGTAGACACACCCGTACTACCTGGTATTCAAGAAAACGGTCCCGTTGGAGTTTAGGTTCTTCGACTACGTGATCTCAATAATATACGCGCTGGATATAGTGGTGCATCTCTCCACCGGAGCCAACGTAGAAGAAGGTTGATAATTTAATTGTTCTCTTCAAGAATTTGTATAGGGATATTAATTAATTTGTCCGAAATTTTAAGGTTATTCCAACTACATAGATTAAATTATTTATAACAGAGACTAGTGGACCATGTGACCAATGTATGTGTTATATAATAATGTATTGTAAGCTTGAAATAGCTCCCCATATTTCCCGTTGCTAAGGATTCGCTGGAAAAACGCCAAAGCCTCGTCAATACCACATGTCTTCCCTTGGGTATCGTAAAAAGTAAATAAAGCGATTGGGGGGAATGAGCATCAGTATCCTCTGAGTATTATACCAGCGTCCTACTATACTGCAAGTAACAACATACTACCATACTACTAACATACTACTATTCTGCGAAACAACCACGACAGTACAGATTTGAAGGGCGGAGCAGCGCTGGACACTAGTAATGTTAAATTTGTTCTTTTCAATTATTTTAGGAGTTCCAATAACATTCTCGCAAACGTCCTCGCAGCATATGAGGAGTCGTTGGTTTGTCCTCGACGTCGTTGGAACTGTGCCCATCTTCGAATTCATTGGTGAAGGTTATTTCGCTGGAATGAATAAGCTGTTTAGGCTGCCTAAGGTAGAACAACGTGTATAATTCAAATAATTCGATTGCTTCCTGCTTCCGTAGGTTTAACCCGCGATTCCCTACAAGTGACCCCTGGGTGGTGCTAAACGGGAGCCGAAAACATAATCGGTGGTAGGACTAGTCCGACTGGCTGGCGACCACCCTCCAACTAGAGTCCGCCGCCAAATAGCCTAGCTGTGTTCCGGTGTGTGGGTTGGAGAGCCAGTTTTATTCCTTCCCTTTCCTCTTCCTTGTTGGGGGTNAAGCAAGGAAGTTATCGCGATAGGCCTATAGCTCGATGGGTCCGACCGGTCACCCTTCTTGGGGATAGGGTGGACGTGGGCGGTCTTCCATGAAGACGGAACCCTGTTAGCGCAATAAGAGAGGCGATACAAACGCGTTAGCGCAGGCGTCAGCTCAGGGGCACACGTTTTTAGAACCACTGCAGGGATGCCGTCTGGCTCACTCGACTTATGGACGTCCAGGAGTCGGAGTTCCCGCCTGACTGCACACTGTGTAAAGCAGATCTCCGGCAGGGAACTTTCACACCGGGGGATGTTCGGTGGTGTGGCACCCCCGTCGTCCACAGTCGAGTTCGAGGCGAAGAATTTGACCAGAAGGTCAGCCTTCTCTTTCGCACTATGGGCCAGACTGTCATCGGACTTGCGTAGTGGTGGGAGACTAGACCTGCAAAAGTTTCCTTCTGCAGCTTTGGCGAGCGACCAAAAAGCACGGCTCCCAGAGGGATAGCTCTTCAGTCGCTCGCCAATTCTAGCAACGTGCTCCGATTTCGCCCTGGCAATAACCTTCTTGTAGGACCTGGAAGCGGCGTTATATTTCCGCCTTTCCTCTGAGATGTTAGGATCCCGACGTCTCCTGGCATCATCCCATGCAACGTATGCGGACCGCTTGAGGTGTGCAGCATCTCTGCTGGCATTGTTATACCAGGGTCTGCTGCGACCCCCAACGGGCACTTCAGAGGAGGGGATAAACAATTTCATCCCCTGGAGCACCACGTCTTTAAGACGGTCCGCACAGACGTCAGGATCAGCAGAGGAAAAGCAGAATCGCCCCCATGGGTAGGATGCGTAAAACTCACGCAATCCATCCCAATCTGCTGACAAATACTGCCAAACTCTTCGATACCTGGTCGTCGTTCGACGACTAGGACGAGAGAGTGGTGTGGCAGCACGGATAAGGCAGTGATCAGACGATCCAAGTGGAGCGTCGACCACCACACTGTATCCGGCTGGATCGGTGGTCAGCAGAAGGTCCAACAAAGAAGGCTCGTGCCCCTCAATATCTGGGACACGGGTGGGCTGTGTCACCAGCTGGGAGAAGCCGTAGGCCAGGGCGAAATCGTAGGCAGCCCGACCCGGGAGGTCAGTGGTTCTGGACCCCAACCACTCTTGGTGGTGAGTGTTAAAGTCTCCAAGAACCACCACCTCCGCAGATGGGTACTGCTCAAGCACGCGGTTAGTCCCCTCTTGCACATGCTCTACGCGCAGCCACAAGAGGGACAGGTCCCGTTGCTCTAGGCTTCGTAGACGGCGACAACAGACATCAGCCCGGACGAATACACACACCCCGGCTTTACGCACGAAGTTGTACTCCAATACGTAGCCGGGGTATTCAAGGTACGAAGTATCATCCGGGATATCTGCGTCTCCGTCAGAAAAAGGAGGGCTGGCTGCGCCGTCTCAAGATGGTGGTGTACGGCGTCGAGGTTGCTATGTAGACCCCTTACATTTCTGAAATCCACATTAAATGTGGAATGGGGAATCGCCGACAAAACCCTTTAACTTTTTCGAACTTTAATAAAAAAAAAAAATTTGGAGAGTGGGATTGGGTGGGGTAGGATGTTCGAGGCGAAATCGTGACAATACCTGAATAAAGCGCGAAGCACAGTACGTGCTCGACCACGGGTTGCGTGAGCGACTGACGCAGGGCATGAAAAGGCCCCCAGTCCACCCTGCGTGCGATCGCCGGGATCCACTCCGGTCTCCGACTCCGGCACGATGACCGCACGACAGGATTTTACACGGGTTGGCGGGACAGCTTCCCGGGGCGGAGTTTAGTAGTGACACCCGGGTTCAGGTCCCCAACTGACCGGCGAACACCGTTTCACTGGGTCTCCCTATACCCCCGTCAAACAATCAAGTCCCGCGAGCTCACACGCACGTCTGCTCCGCATGTTCCAGGTATCGCCAAGATTCACCCCCAACAAGGAAGAGGAAAGGGAAGGAATAACACTGGCTCTCCAACCCACACGCCGGAACACAGCTAGGCTATTTGGCGGCGGACTCTAGTTGGAGGGTGGTCGCCAGCCAGTCGGACAAGTCCTACCACCGATTACGTATTCGGCTCCCGTTTTGCACTACCCAGGGGTCACTTGTAGGGAATCGCGGGTTAAACCTACGGAAGCGGGAAGCAATCAACCCCCAATTTCCCGGTGTGGTAACTTATAATACTGGGATGTGTGCTGGGATGTAAATAAGCTAGTAATATAGAAACATTTGGATTCTACAATGTTCAGTCTAATAAGTAAATGAAGTACTGACTTGTCTCCGTGTTTGCTGACTTCTTCTGCTGTATATGTTGGAAGATCAGGTAATTTCTCTCCAGCTTCAATAACAACATCATTAGATTGTGATTTGACATTTTTATCTTTTATCTGTTCTGAAATAAGAAACATTTTTTATTAGCATAGACACCTGTCTCTCAGAGACAAATAAAGGAGGATAATATTGTTATTGAGGATAAAACTATATCAGACATAAGTAAGCTTTTCGGTCAGAAAATTACTTACTATACAATGTTTGTGACATAATTTAGTATTTATTGGATATTATACACTTATTACACAATTTATAATTAAAAGAGGGGATTTTTAGTTTTCATAAGTCCATATAAGCTTGTATTGATCGCCAGCTGATCAGTGACCGACAGTACGGTTTCCGTCACGGTCGCTCAGCTGGCGATCTTCTTGTATACCTTACTCACAGGTGGGCTGAAGCCTTGGAGAGCAAGGGCGAGGCTCTTGCTGTGAGCCTTGATATCGCGAAGGCCTTCGACAGGGTCTGGCATAGGGCACTTCTATCGAAGTTACCATCTTACGGAATCCCCGAGGGTCTCTGCAAGTGGATCGCTAGCTTTTTGGATGGGCGGAGCATCACGGTCGTTGTAGACGGTGACTGTTCTGATACCATGACCATTAACGCTGGCGTTCCACAAGGTTCGGTGCTCTCCCCCACGCTTTTCATCCTGTATATCAATGACATGCTGTCTATTGATGGCATGCATTGCTATGCAGATGACAGCACGGGGGATGCGCGATATATCGGCCATCAGAGTCTCTCTCGGAGCGTGGTGCAAGAGAGACGATCAAAACTTGTGTCTGAAGTGGAGAACTCTCTGGGGCGAGTCTCCAAATGGGGTGAATTGAACTTGGTTCAATTCAACCCGATAAAGACACAAGTTTGCGCGTTCACTGCGAAGAAGGACCCCTTTGTCATGGCGCCGCAATTCCAAGGAGTATCCCTGCAACCTTCCGAGAGTATCGGGATACTTGGGGTCGACATTTCGAGCGATGTCCAGTTTCGGAGTCATTTGGAAGGCAAAGCCAAGTTGGCGTCCAAAATGCTGGGAGTCCTCAACAGAGCGAAGCGGTACTTCACGCCTGGACAAAGACTTTTGCTTTATAAAGCACAAGTCCGGCCTCGCGTGGAGTACTGCTCCCATCTCTGGGCCGGGGCTCCCAAATACCAGCTTCTTCCATTTGACTCCATACAGAGGAGGGCCGTTCGGATTGTCGATAATCCCATTCTCTCGGATCGTTTGGAGCCTCTGGGTCTGCGGAGGGACTTCGGTTCCCTCTGTATTTTGTACCGTATGTTCCATGGGGAGTGCTCTGAGGAATTGTTCGAGATGATACCAGCATCTCGTTTTTACCATCGCACCGCCCGCCACCGGAGTAGAGTTCATCCATACTACCTGGAGCCACTGCGGTCATCCACAGTGCGTTTCCAGAGGTCTTTTTTGCCACGTACCATCCGGCTATGGAATGAGCTCCCCTCCACGGTGTTTCCCGAGCGCTATGACATGTCCTTCTTCAAACGAGGCTTGTGGAGAGTATTAAGCTGTAGGCAGCAGCTTGGCTCTGCCCTTGGCATTTCTGAAGTCCATGGGCGACGGTAACCACTCACCATCAGGTGGGCCCTATGCTCGTCTGCCTACAAAGGCAATAATAAAAAAAAAAAAACTACTAGTAAATGTAATTATTACCATTAACAGCAGCTCCAATAAGCACAGAACTGAAGACAGCTGCTGTAAGAATCTTTCCTTTGGTTCTAAATAAAAAACCTTCACTCTCATCAAATCTGTATTTTTTGTCAGTTATTGTTGAAACTGAAGATAATCCTATGTATCTGTTTCTTAGGAATACAGTGCTGAAATTTTATATTGAATTGTTAAATAAATAAATGAGAAAAGCCAATTTTATGTGAATATTATATTTGAAATTTGTTCCTTCTAAATATTTTTAAATAGAGTTGTGATATGACGAAATATTAAATTCATCCAATCAATTGTATTGTTAATTATTTAGTGCAATAACATAAAAATCAAGCGCGACGGACAGATAAAGGAAGGTATGAACATTTAAATTTTTACTTTTATAATTACCTGTAATTATATTTAACGCATTCTAATTAGTTTTTATATATGTTTTGCTTACTTACCCCAGTAGTATTTTTTTTAAAGACATCTCGAAATAAATATCGCAAAACGTTTCACGCGTTTTATTTGTTTCACTACACTGATACATAAAATATTTCCATCTACAGACAAATTTAATTTATTTGATATTTTGACCTTGGTGGCTGTTTGTTTCATAGATAATACACATATGTTTGTTTTAACTCTTATCACCAGACCAATTTTATACAACAAACAGTTCAGAGGCAATGAGTATTTATTGAAGACATAACGATAATTAATGTCATTAAAATACATTAAAAAAAAAGCTTGATTCATCTAAATGGGTAAGCAAAGGGAACATAGCACATGGATCGAGACTTTTTTGTAACAAAAGTGAAATGGGACGATTGAAATTAAATTTATTGATGAGAAACTATGGAATGAAATTGAATAAAATGAAATGGAATGAAACGAGGTGAGACAAAAGCGTACTCAAATATTAAGTGTATAATCTATAAAAGCATACCAAGTCAATGTTGGATGAGATGAAATGCTCTATGTCTCAGTAAATTGATGGTAAAATTATGCACTTAATAAAATAAATTTTTTGGTTGAAACTGAGAAGCCACGTTCAGATTTTTTTGATTTTAGTTTCCCCTACTTGTGTACTTTAACAGATTACGATTACGGTTAATAAGCGGTTAGCATATGTAATGGCTATGTTAAAGGGTTTTTTTATTGCTTAGATGGGTGGACGAGCTCACAACCCACCTGGTGTTAAGTGGTTACTGGAGCTCATAGATATCTACAACGTAAATGCACCACCCACCTTGAGATATAAGTTCTAAGGTCTCAGTATAGTTACATCAGCTGCCCCACCCCTCAAACCGAAACGCATTACTGCTTCACGGCAGAAAACGTAGGGCTTTGGTACCTACTCGTGCGGACTCACAAGAGGTCCTACCACCAATATAGTTATGCCGTTATTACGTTAAGTCTGAAAGAACAAAATGAATAAAATATTTTACATGAGTTCGTTTCTCGCGTTCCCGCCAAAAAATCAAACGTCAATAGTTATCATTCACATCATATGTCATTGGTCAGTTTTACTATTGGTTTTATTAAGTTTATGGAGATTAAGTTAACTATGTTCATCAGTCATCAAAATTCCAGTTTCAGACGTTTAAAGTAATTTCTTTTTCGTAAGTATTGAGTATTTATTATATTATTATGTTAAAGAGATTATGAATACGATTGATATTCATTTAAGCATTGTATTTATTTTAGCATAAAACAGGTTAGATTTCTTTACTTTCGATTTCATCTTATTTTACAAGTATTTTTTGGTACATTAATGTTATCCCTTTAAAATAATTGTATTAAGACTACGAACGTATTTATGACTGAAGGAAGGTGCAGGAATGACATCGTATGATAAAAATCAAACCCTCAAAACTTTTAATTTACGTAATTACTTGTGGCAGGGCGTCTTATAAGTCCGCACGGGTGAGTGGGGCAGCAGTTGTATTGTAAAGACTGAGACTTAGAACTCATGTCCCAATAAAGGCAGCGGCCTTTACGTGGTTGATGTCGTTTTTTTATGATTGAAGCATCACTAGTGGCCCGGAGGCCTTTCCAGTTTTACCAAGACAGGTGGGCGAGTAAAGGCTCAGCCAGGAGGGGTGGGCTTTGCTAACAGCTGCCCGAGCGCCTTCGAAGGAAAGCTAACAACTCAAGAGCAGCTGCTTCGCGAATGAATCTACTACCGGAAAGGAATCGCGACCCGCTGAGAAGATCCGGCGAGAAACTCAGCGGGATGATGCATGGGTTAGGTTAGCGTCCAACTCTTTGCCGAGTACGGTTACCGGGGTCCCTAAGCCTGCTCCTAGTGTTAGAGCTGAAGGCATCAACACCAACGATGTCTAACAAACAGGTGCTACGAGCGTTTCCTCTTGGACACGAAATAGTTCGGTTTCAAAACGGAATAAACCGCCAGCTCGGTTTGCATCAGCCTGAAGGTAAAATGTTCGCATTCATGATCAACCCATTTCCTAAACTCTGGTGATCTGCCTTGACGAACTGCAGACCGGCCACCGAGGTGATCAGCTATCTGGAACTAGCTTCAACCACGGACCATCGATATTAAAGCTTCCGCACTCGTAAACCGCTGAGTAATTACTCACTTACTATTAATAACAAAATTTCATATTCTATTTTAACATATAATTAAGTATTACCTAACTTAAAACCTTTATTTGCAAATTGTGAGCCCGCTCGGCGGGTAAACTAACATAATATAGACACAGTCCACTGAGTTTCTCGCCGGGTCTTCTCAGTGGGTCGCGTTTCGGATACGGTGGTAGATTCTGCGAAGCACTGCTTTTGCTAGGGTCAGTGTTAGCACCTGGTGCTCTGCTGTGGGTTCCGTGGTGAGGCGGCGCAAGGTGGCTCCTGTGCGCCGCTCACGGTGTGTCTCTCGAGACGACGTTCTACGGGATCTTCCCGGGGATGGAATCCCGTCCTATTGTCAGGACGGGTACCGGCGATGGCGAGCCTTCGGCGCGCACTGTGCGGCACCGTACCACCGTTTCGTGGAGTCGGAGTGGTGGAGCTCGCTGGGGTTTAGTCGGTAATCGGTATTGCGGGGTGGGTCCTGCGTGGTTGACGCCGCGCAGCGCCTCGCGCGCCTTTCTCAAGGCGTAGTCTCCCGGTAAGAATTGGAAGAAGAGGAGGACTTTGGTCTTCCTGTTCTCCCTCTTCTTCTCTGGAGGCGCCGGAGTCCGACATAACCCGGTCTGCTACCCCTCTCGACCGGGTATAAGTAAACGGATTCCCCAGAGTTAAAAAAAAACGGGTCAGTGCTCGCAACGCCTCCTGGTTTGAGCCCCTGGAGCTCATCTAGCCGTTAGGGTTACGCTGACTTAGCCTCTCAAGGCTATCTGCTTAGGTAGGAAAAAAGTGAGCCCGTACGGCTACACATTACAATCCTATCTATTTTGTCACGAAGCCGTTGTAGGTACTTTCTAATTTAAATGATGGGACAATAAAATTTAGAACTCAACTAAACTTTTCATCGGGGCTGGCGACATTAAGTTGATAAATATGCTATGCTATAGCTTTACTGCGGCAGTCCCCGAGTGCCACACGTGTTTTTTATAATACTAATTGTAGCCAGTCTGTGTTTATTGTTAATAAAAGGATTCCAGTTCGGTAGCAATAACTGTAGTTATGAGTGCTTTCATCTTGTTTTCTCCGAGTTCTTGGATGCGCCTTTGACATTTTCTCTTGCATTCTAATGAGTTTTTAAAGACCGAATGCATTAGTGACCGGTGCTACCTATTGTGTACCTTTTTCTCAAGTTCTTGAATAATAAAGTTTGATAATGGTGCATACATAAACACTTTAATAACAAAGTTATGTTCAAGTGTAAAACGAATCTTACCCGTATTCAAAAGTAATAATTTAAACGGAATTAAAAAAGAATCTAGCTACTTTGTGAGTATGGCTGTGAGATAGTATCACTCATCTTCTCCTTGGGGACGTCATATACCTGAAAATAAGATGTAATCTAACCCATGCATCAGCCCCGCTGAGTTTCTCGCCGGATCTTCTCAGCGGGTCGCGATTCCGATCCGGTAGTAGATTCATTCGCGAAGCATTTGCTCTTGAGTTGTTAGGTCTCCTTCGGAGGTGCTCAGGCAGCTGTTAGCAAATCCCACCCCTTCTGACTGAGCCTTTGCTCGCCCACCTGTCCTGGTGAAACTGGAAAGGCTTCCGGGCCACCAGTAATCCTTTTATTTCTAAAAAATAAGGGATTAACTGATACGCTGTATACTGTAATTGCTAAACTGTTGTAAGTAAGCCCGCACATATATATGCTTGTACCGCTATTCTGACTATTTTTGCCGTAAAGCAGTCATTAATATCAGGTAGGCCGTGAGCTCGTTCATCCTTATAAGCAATAAAAAAAGTCTTTAATAAGAATTACAAATAAATAATATATCTATCTAAAAACAACTTGTGCCATGCAGCCTAATAAAGACTATGTTTATTCAGCAAAATGCAAAATCATTGTTTTTAAAAAAAAAACACATTCATAAAAAATACAAAACATCCAATATTTACTTTTCTTTAAATGAATTCGCATGGAAATTTCCCATAAAAAAACGTTTACCTATCAGAATTGCTTACCATATGAATGATCATCGATTGGAATACTGTTTGTGCGCGCTATGATGGATCGCGTTGTTAAATGAAATTGAACTTTTACAAAGGAAGATTGAACTTATTTATCCAGACTTGCGTTATTTTGCTAAAGCTCGTCCGCAATTTCAGTAGCTTCGATTAGCTTTTCTTCTTCTCCATCGCTCCCTCATTGCTGAGGATCGTGACTCCGTTTTAGCTTGTCGACTGTCAGCCTCCATCGGTTCCGGTCAGTTGCCTGGTGTAGTGCAGCGCTAAGTGGTCCGCTGGTTTGCTCGGAGATCTGGTCGGACCAACGTTTGGGGCTCCGGCCTCTAGGACGTTTTCCTTCTACTTTTCCAGTGACCATTCAGACTTTAGCAAACCCGAAATAGTGCAGCGATCGATTAATGTTTCTATTCATTTGGATCTATTACACGCTTGCATTGTCTTTATAAAATTTAAATGAGTTATATCTTAAATGAGTTATTCGATAAAGCGGCACGACACGAGAACCCTTTCATCGTGGCCGCCGGTAACTACATAGCCGATCCGGCGGACCGAATGGTAAACAGTCGACATCGCCCTAAACACGTCATCTCCTGATAAAAAATGTTACGCCTACCCCTTATGATGTGAGACAAGGACCAGGAGAAGACTTACAAAATACAATAATTAAAATCGAGTTTCACTAGAATAGAAGATTACTTTAACTTATTTTCCTATCTATGATGGCTGATGGTCTAGAGAGACCATGTCAGCGTCGTCGGACTAGTAGATGAGCTCACGGAGCTCCAACCTGACGATGTTGCTAACACGAACCCAAGCAAGAGGCGTGCTTCGCAGAATTTACCACTGAGAAGATCCGGCGAGAAACTCAGTCGGCTGTGTCCATAGGTTAATTCACTCGACGAGCCCTTCGTTGCAAGCGACGGGTTCGACGAGTACCCTGACCGGGTTATCACTAAGACTCGTGCTAGGAACACGTTTTCATGAACAATAGTATTATCTTCGTAGTATTATCTTCGTAATGCTATTGTTCATGAAAACGTGTTTACATCGAGATAGCTGCGTCGTTTGGTACGTAGATTGTGCGTTTTATATGTAGACCTATCTATTTTATAGGCCAGAACTCCAGCAAATGACGTCGATCGTAATGTAAATCTAAATGATTGTACAAAGCCCCATTGCAGTAGTTAAATTTACGAATATATAGAACATAAGTGTACATAGAACACGATCGGACTAATAAGCAAACTCACAAGAAATAATCGCACGGTTGTATCCATGGTTCCGATTTTATAAACTAATCAAATTTTATAATACATTTCTTTTAAATTAATCTGGTATTTAAAATTTTATTATAAAATTTTAAAATTTATTTATTATTAATTAATTATTAATTTTAAAATTAAAATTTATTTTTACTGATGGGAGGACGTCTTGTGAGTCCGCGCGGGTAGGTACCACCACCCTACCTATTTCTGCCGTGAAGCAGTAATGCGTTTCGGTTTGAAGGGTGGGGCAGCCGTTGTAACTATACTGAGACCTTAGAACTTATATCACAAGGTGGGTGGCGCATTTACGTTGTAGATGTCTATGGGCTCCAGTAACCACTTAACACCGGGTGGGTTGTGAGCTCGTCCACCCATCCAAGCAATAAAAGTAAAAAATCTTATGTGTGATAGTGTTACATAGTGTTTGGTTGATCTACCAGTAGCTAAGTGATAAAGTTTCTTTTAAGGTCTTCAAAGTCTTCAAACTACCAGTTCTTCGATTATTTTATATAATTCGATAAGTAAACATGTTTACTTAGATGGATATTATGTGTACGTTTTTGGCAAACAAAGATTAAATAAATAGCTGTAGCAAAGATTAAATACTTAACAAATCTTTCTAATAAGAAGCTAAAGCATTGTTTCAAAATTTAATAACGAACACGATATTATAATATTAAACGGTCGCTAGTAAACGGTATTTTTTTCTGCGTAAAGCTGTTTGCTAAAAAGAAATAAAGTAAAATGGTTTCCAGGCACCGCTATCGTACCTCTATAAAATCGGCCTATTGTTATTTACTTTAGTGTTTTTTCTATGAAAACAATATACCGTAAAACGTTGTCTGGTACGTTGTTTTATATGCCTACATCATGATAAAATAAAAATGTGTTGCGTGATGCGTGACACGATTAATACCTAAAATCAATAGCAACTAATTCTATTCATTATTATCTAAAATAGAGATTTAACAATAAAGTCCATTATGAGTTTTTGGAACGAAGTCCCTTATGGGACGATGCGGAGGGGTACCGGGAAAAAACGTCCGTAACGTAAGATTTTTATTATTTATGTATAGTCTTAGTATAATGGCTATACAGTGTGTAATGTATAGTCTACGTGATGACGGTTATTATTATTATTCATATAAATAGCTGTTTCTTTGTATATTATTATTATATATTTTTTATAAATCATTGTGAATAATATAAAGTTGATAACTTTGTAAAGTAGTTGTTTTTTATCAATCAAAAAATCATAATAAGAAATGTATACGCGAATAATTATTATTTTCTTTATACCTCGAATAGAACTTAAAATTAATCTATACTTATATATAAATCTAGAGTGGTTTTTACGGATGTTCCGTTATAACTACTGAAACATGCACCCGATTGACTTGAAACTTGGTATCCATGTTGAAAATACATGTACTTAATGGATAGGGGCTAATATTTATATGAGTGTTGGACTCCCTAATAATAATGACAATAAATATTAATGTTAATTTTAAATGCCCAGCAAAGCGGGCGAGTACAGCTAGTATTTTTATAATAAGGAACTTCGTTCCCACGTGTCACCGACACACCACACATCTTTTTTTTTCCCCTGTCTAATCTCTAGTAGTCTAAGGGGCTATTCCAGTTACGCTCGGACGAGCAAAGTACCTACCCCTAGGGCTGTTGCCTTTTTAATTATGGTAAATTGCTCTGGTATTGTCGTTGCATTGGCCATAACATTTCCATGATATTCGCAATTTTAAAGAGAATGAGACTAAATTTGTCTTGAGTGGTAGTGTCATAAATTGTCTGATTAATTAGCATAGTTTTATATTAACTGCTATTGCTATTCCCAAGGGGGGCTCGACGTCAGGCAGGCGGCCCGTCGTAAAACTCACGCCAAATCCCTATGCAGCACAATATTGATGGTAATGGAAAAAGAGGATATGCCGCGCCGATCGCACGGGCAAAGTTAAATAAAGGCAATAAGAGTCTTAAAAATACTAGCTTGGTCATATTTTTTTTGAAATTAATATTAATTTTAAATTAACCTGTTCGATAAATTACTTCCGCTGGAGCTGTCTACGAAAAATATTTCGAAATTTAATAACCTTTTGTACAGCACAGTATTTTACATCTTAATAGACGGCAGTACCTGTATTTTTTATACGAGTATTCCAGCATACACATAACATGATTTAAGGTTGAATGAACAACATGAATTAATTTTCTGGTGGTAGGACCTCTTGTGAGTCCACGCGGGTGGGTACCACCACCCTGCCTATTTCTGCCGTGAAGCAGTAATGCGTTTCGGCTTGAAGGGTGGGGCAGCCGTTGTAACTATACTTGAGACCTTAGAACTTATATCTCAAGGTGGGTGGTGCATTTACGTTGTAGGTGTCTTTGTTATTTTATTGTGTAGCAGAAAATGTTTACCAACAAAACCGAACATTTACAACTAAATCAGGGCTTGATTTGAATAGTATCAAATCAATAATACACGTTTGCCGCTAGAGGAGCTGTTCAAACTACAAACCTACAAACAAATTTAAGTTAACTTTTACGTTATCGAGAACGTTAAAAGACTCGCACTAAGCACACTGCATGTGCCATATGTAGTTGTAAAAAAAAAGCAAAAAGTTCGATGACATTGACAAATGAATCGATGAAAAATATTGTTCATGATTACTGAAAAGTTTTTTTTGTATATCATCACACAAAGTTTACCCGATGTGGGAATCGAAGCCACGACCCTCAGCGCAATAGTCAGGACCGTTAACTACTGCACCACCGAGTCAGACTGTTAGTGGTGGTCAGTTTAGGGGTGATAAAGTACAAAGCCGATGCGGAGCTCCACTATCGAACACATCCGAAGTACCCAGAAGCGGTTAATTTAGCCAATATTACCGACCGCTTTCATTTCCAGCATTCTGAGCATTCTATCGATTCCATTTCTCACAAGCGACCCCGGAGTCAGCCGATGTGGTGAGTTGGATGTGGTAAATTGGGCGTTATAATGTTTTACGATTTGATCTTCTGCAAACAGTATGGATCATCTTAAAAAAAAACATGATAAAAAAATTAAGTATGGTTTCCTTTTTCAAGCGTTTTTTTTTCTTTTTTAACACGAATCAGCTCAGTAAGTATCAGAATTTTTTAATGTCATATTCAGTAATTATAATACATCAGATTAACCTTAAAATTATTTATGAAATTATTTTATAAACAATTTTTTTTTTTTTTTTTTAAATAACAATCACGCCACGTTAACTTGTCCCGTGATAAGTTCGTAAAGAACTTGTGTTACAGATAACGCCAATAAATGTAAGATTTTTATTATACACATAAATATATTGAATATACATCCATAACCCTGGAAAAAACATTTATATTTATCATACAAATATCTTCCCTTTGCGGGATTCGAACCCGCGACCCCCTTGTGTAGTGACCATGTCACTTACCACTACACCAGACAGCCGTTCAAATGGGAAGTATGTACTTAAAATTACTCGAAAAGGGTGGGTGCAACTTCCGATAAGCTGTAGGGGTGCTTTGTAAGGCCGAAGTAATACGTTTTTTTGTGGCGGGTAGTCATCATATCATATCATGCCTGAATCTCGCTTACGACATTTTCAAGACAAGCTTGCATATATCATTATACAAGTTCCGAACAACAACATTCGGACCGTCGGTCTATCGAGCAATATCACCCGCTCGGTGGAAGATCTGCCCTCCTTCGTTAAACCCCCAAACTGGTGACCCCGACGTGATTTTTTCGAATGAGACACCAACTTCTTGTTTGAAAAGTTATTAATTATTAATATCAATTATCAATAAATGCCACATCCTTTATTGTTAGTCATTCGCAGTGCACAATATAGCGTCGCGTATCGGACGGTCGCTACGAAACATTCTCGTGTTTACTCTACTCTACACGAGACCGCAACTCTATCTACCTACATATTGGCTAATGCGGCTAGCGGCTTGTGCCATTTGTTGTAAAACTTTATGACAGTTGCATCCTTGTTTTGTTTAGGTTAATCAAATAGCGATATATCATAGTATTCGTTTATTTATCTCACCACAAGCAAGATATGATTATAATGAAATGTGCTTTATTAATAATAAAAAAAAAAAAAAACATGTGTGCAATTCACACGTGGTAACAAGTGAATCCTTCAAAAATTTTGGCTTCAAGATAATGAGACAAATGTGAAATTTCGGGAAGACAATAATTGTAGGTTTTAGTAATGATCATAGTGATGCAAAGTTCGATAATTATTTTACATTTTATGCGTATATATTAACATAGATTCATTCATTAGGTACGGTAGCAGAGCACAAAGAGAACCACGGTTATAAGAACCACCGCGTTACGATACGATTATAAGCTTCCTATCTCATTTACCCCCACGTCAAATCTTGTGAATCTACGTGTCTGTCTCTTTTTACTGTCGCTTTTTCGTTTCTGTTACTTTCGAAACACAAAGATGCTAAAGAAGTTTTCACTTTAAATTTATTTATTTATTTATTTCAACAATAATTGTACAAAGTAATGGGAAATCGGGGTTTCAACTAGATGGATTTCAGATCGCCTCTAGAAAAGAGCTACATTAAACTATCTGTCTCTTAATATGAGAACAAATGTAAGTATATTAAAATATGCAGGTATAGAAAATGTTGATGGAATAGTATGATTTTATAGTATGTTTGTATAATATAATATTATAATAATAACTTATTAAACAAGTACGCACAGTAAGCATGTATTCGAATATATTTAACAGTTTAGATACGTCCTGATCACGCACGAGCAAGTCACCGTCGTCGCCCTAGACACATTCTTACGGATCCATCAGATCCAATAACTCTTGCATTAGACGCCTTCAGCTCTAACACTAGGAGCAGGCTTAGGGATCCTGGTAACCGTACTCGTCGCACTCGGCAAATAGTTCGACGTGCAACCTAACCCATACATCAGGCCGCTGAGTTTCTCGTCGGATCTTCTCAGCGGGTTGCGATTCCGATCCGGTAGTAGATTCATTCTCGAAGCAGCTGCTCTTGAGTTGTTAGGTCTTTTTCGGAGGCGCTCGGGCAGCTGCTAGCGAATCCCACCCCTCCTCGCTGAGTCTTTGCTCGCCCATCTGTCCTGGTGAAACTGGAATTCAGTAATCCCACCAGTAATCAATCACACATTCATAAAAAAATCAGGAGAGCAAATTTCCTACTTAATTGTGAATCGGTATTGTTTTAATATTTTTATTTTTTGCGTAGACAAGTGAACGAGCTCACGGCTCATCTGGGGTTAAATAGCCTGGAACCCGTTGACATCACAACGTGAATGCCGCCACCCAACTTGAGACTTGGGATCTTTGTCGCAATTACAGTAATTACGCCCGGTCACCGTCTTCGCCGAACCTTTCGTTTGCGACGAAGGGCTCGATGAGGAAATTAACCCATAGACACAGTTCACTGAGTTACTCTAGTAGATTCTGCGAAATATTGCTCTTGATAAGGCTAGTTATAAGCTACGTCAACAGGTTAGAGTCTATTGGCGAATCTAGTATAACCCTTCGAGATCACTACCTACCTTTTCCTACCTATTCTAGGTCCTACCTATCCTATTTCTGCCGTGAAGCAGTAATGCGTTTCGGTTTGAAGGGTGGGGCAGCCGTTGTGACTATACTGAGACCTTAGAACTATATCTCAAGGTGTGTGGCGCATTTACGTTGTACATGTCTATGGGCTCCAGTAACCACTTAACACCAGGTGGGCTTTGAGCTCGTCCACACATCTAAGCAATAAAAATAAATAAAAAAAAGAAGGTAGGAAAAAAAAAACATTATCAAATTGTCTATTTATCTAAACTATCTTACATCTTTACATTTTCTATCGAAAGCAAAGTACACAAACAATCGTAACAGTGGGAGAAAATGCAGTGGAATATTTTCATGTTTATCCCTCTGTACACGAGGACGGAGCGCATGGTATATACAATGTACATAGCTATCAATTGCGGGAAGCGGTTTGTAGCATTTGTTGTGTATGGGTACAAGCCGTAGCGTATTATTGGCTTTTGTTACGGATATAGGATCAAAAGGTTTGTATTGAATAGATCTTTCTTAGGTCTTTATTATACGTACTGTTTCATAAACAATAGAAAATTCATATAAAAAAGATCAAATTCGTTGTAAAATATTAAATCGACAATTATGTCTTAGATATACGAAATACGGTTTGAAATACTGTGCCTTCACTAATATGTACATCTTATTCATTGACATCGATTCCGTCAGGCATAGATGTCTAGATGTTTCGATTTTGAATATTATTGTTCTTGATTTAGCCAGTATATACGACCTTTTATACTGTAGGTATCTATATTATTATATTAATACGTGA
The DNA here is from genome assembly GCF_003987935.1 of Bombyx mandarina. The sequence continues at coordinate 1,507,993 of NW_021011561.1, forward strand.
AGCAAAAACTTTGTATCCCTTTTTACGAAAATTGCGCAGACGGAGGAGTATGAAATTTTCCACACTTATAGAGAATATAGAGAAGAAGTGCACAATGCTAATATTTTTTTTAAATAATGCATAAAAGATACTTTAAATCAATAAAGAAAACATTACACACACTACATACCATGTATTTGACGCACACACGCATGCATACTATTTATTGTCAAACTTTTGTTCTTGGCGTCTGTTGTCAAATTGAGAATAAATTAAATATTGTTTGTCTTTGTTAATATTTTTTATAGTGTAGTCTTGGCGAAATTAGTGATTATAGAAGTATAAAATACAATCATAATATTGTACAAACTTACAATTCCAATTAATTATAGTCGAATTTCGACTACTGCGGGACCTCTAGTTCATATTTGACAGTCATGCTGCATTAAATACATGCTTTTGGACTTAAATTAGTAATTATAATGATTGATATTGAAATATACCACCAAAAATATATGTTATCACTGATATCTATTTAGATTCGATTTCTTACAATCAAAGAACGCTATGAATTTTAGTCACGTAATCTTCGAATTTCCACGTAATATTTATCAACCCTTAAAACGTCCCGCCCTTCGCGATGTAGAAACCTATTCAAATCAAATTTCCCCACACACTGTAATTTGAACATCTTCCGATCATATAAATCAGTTTCATCAGAAAGTACATTCTAAAGTCGAAGCCGACGAAAAATCACAATATGATTGTTATGGGATCTCAGAAATCTGTGCGTCCGTGTAGCTACGACGAGAACGTCGTAACGAGCTCCTATTTGTTGGGCTTTATAAACTTGTGGTCTCACTTGTAGCGGTTTAATTTCAAATCTGTTATCACTGTGTAATTACGGTGTAATTACTGTAATTGAGACACAGATCCCAAGTCTCAAGATGTGTGGCGGCATTCACGTTGTGATGTCTACGGGCTCCGGGCTATTTAACATCAGATGAGCCGTGAGCTCGTTCACTTTTCTACGCAAAAACATGAAAACAATAGGTAGCGATTCACAATTAAGTAGGAAATTGGCTCTCCTGATTTTTTTATGAATCTGTGATTACTGGTGGTAGAACGTCTTGTGAGTCCGCACGGGTAGGTACCACCACCCTGCTTATCTCTGCCGTGAAACAGTAATACGTTTCGGTTTGAAGGGCGGGGCAGCCATTGTACTGTAAAAACTACGACGTTAGAACTCATGTCTCAAAGCTGCGGCATTTACGTTGTAGATGTCTATGCGCTACGGCAGCCACTTAATACCAGGTGGGCCGTGAGCTCGTCGACCCAAGCAACGAAAAAAGATGAATATGATCATTATGATCAAAAATGAAACATACTTTGCGATAAACAAAAAAAAATTTTTGATTCTTTTAATTTTGTATGAATATATATTCTAAGGAAAGAAGACCTAGGAAGTGGGCGTGGCCTGCTGACGTAATACAGCAGCGACTTCAGACTGGTCGGAGTTGAAGAGGGGAGTTGAGGACACCACTAACATATTGCCTCGTTCACGGCCTCTTTCTGATCTCGGCACCAGGGATAGACGGACGTTGTACATTCGCGTGTCAACTTAGTTACCCACATTTTGTCATTAGTGTTTAAAATCAATAATTGNGGGCGTGGCCTGCTGACGTAATACAGCAGCGACTTCAGACTGGTCGGAGTTGAAGAGGGGAGTTGAGGACACCACTAACATATTGCCTCGTTCACGGCCTCTTTCTGATCTCGGCACCAGGGATAGACGGACGTTGTACATTCGCGTGTCAACTTAGTTACCCACATTTTGTCATTAGTGTTTAAAATCAATAATTGTTGAAAGTTGTATTTTGTATTGTTCTAATTATATTTTTTTAATATTTTGAGTCGTGATTTCTAATTATATAGTAAATTTTTTTTTGATACTTTTAATTTTTTATGAATATAAATAGTAACGAGGAGTACACAACGGTCACAAACTAAATGGATTAATGACATTGCCCCTACGATCTAACACACGTCGTTTCGGATCCTCCCGATCCACTAACGGTGCTTTTAGGTACCTCAAGGCTCGACGAGCAAATTAGCCCTCAGACACAGCCCACTGAGTTTCTCGCCGGATCTTCTCAGTGGGTCGCGTTTCCGATTCGGTGGTAGATTCTGCGAAGCACGGCTCTTGCTAGGGTTCATGTTAGCAACGTCATCAGGTTTGAGCTCTGTGAGCTCACCTACTAGTTAATGTTACGCTGAAATAGCCTCTCAAGGCTCTCAGCCAGGCAGGAAAAAAAAAACCGATCTAACCAGAGGGAGTTTGCATCAAAGCTCGTAATTAAATAGATAACTAAACCAAAATAAGGTTACCTCGCCGCAAGTCGGACCCCGCAACAACCCGGGACCTGTGTCCCCGGGCCTCAAGTTCCCCGGGGACGCTTATTGAAAAAGTTTAGAAGCTCAGCCGACGACTGCTCCTGAATTAATGTCTGCTGAATACTTACTAAAGTGTAGGTATTACTTACCTTGTCTTCAGGTTAGAAAGAAATATGAATATAGTTAGTTAGCAGGAAAGGAAATGGAATATCCACACATATCTTGATTTTGACCTTGATATTAGGTATTTCGTTTCTTAGAATCGATTATTATTAAAAAGATAGCGTCCTCCTATTTAGTACTGGGCTTGATAGCTCTTATTTCATACGGTAGATTGCAGTATACACATCAATAATTCATTTTGATTTATAAATATAGCATGATGCTAGCAGTGGTAATAAGAAGTGGTTTTGGAACGAAGTTCCTTATGGGACGATGCGGAGGGGTACCCTAACCGGGAAAAAACGTCCGTAACGTAAGATTTTTATTAGTAATGCACACAGTGTACGACTTAACTTTGTAATAACGTACAAAAAATAACACATTTTATCATTCAGTGACCACGATCTCAGAGCGTTCGTTTGCGCAATACACTAACTCTTATGTAAACAACCGTGAATGAAGTGTACTACAATAAGTTCGCACGTTACCGAATGACCGTGGGTTGTTGCGAAACCTCCAGTTTTATTTTCTTTATACCGCGAATAGAACTTAAAATTAATGTTTTTGTAATAAGGAACTTCGTTCCTATCCGGTGTCCCACGACACCACACATTTTTTTTTATTGCCTTTGTAGGCAGACGAGCATACGGTCCACCTGATGGAAAATGGTCACCGTCACTCATGGACGCCGGCAATCACAGGGCCAGAGCCAAGTCGCTGCCTACCGAAGCTGTCTACGCTGTCTTGCGTGGGTTGGACGCTGATATTTATGCAGCGCATGTATATATATATATATTTTTATTTATTGCTTAGATGATTGGACCAGTTCACAGCCCACCTGGTGTTAAGTGGTTACTGGAGCCCATAGACATCTACAACGTAGACGCGCCACCCACCTTGAGATATAAGTTCTAAAGTCTAAGTATAGTTACAACGGCTACCCCACCCTTCAAACCGAAACGCATTACTGCTTCACGGCAAAAATAGGCAGGGCAGTGGTACCTATCCGTGCGGACTCACAAGTGGTCCTACCACCAGTAATTACGCAAATTATAATTTTGCGGGTTTCATTTTTATTACACGATGTTATTCCTTCACCGTGGAAGTCAATCGTGAACATGTGTATTATCTATTATATGCCTATAATTATGCCCTATGCCCCGATACCAAGTGCTTAGATTGTTCTAATGCAATTACGTTTTTCACCTCGTGTTTGATGATGGGTGACGGCGTATGTATTTCCTCATTCTGATCTTATAGTTGATGGTTGAACCCTAAAAGGCCCTCAACACCAGATAGGCCTTGAGAACTTAACAATCAATAAAATTATAATACTAGTGAGGGATTTACTTTATGACTCCGGAACTATTTAACAGTAGTAAGCTTAACATCGAGGGGGCTCCTTCACCTATCTATAAAATAAATAAAAAAACAAAAATCCTAGTTTATCTATTCGTAAAATTGTCGAGCCAAAAGTGCAATATGTCTTTGCTCAAACATGTAAACACGGTTCCAAATGACTGGTACAATGACCCCCGAATTCAAGGACCTTCTGAATACCAAATCGTTAGGTGGCAATATCAATTTTGATAAATGTCTGGAATGCGATATCTTGACGTGAACTTGACTCGACCATTTTTTAAAGTCAACCTCTTGCGTTACTTACCACGAAATTTCCAGAGCCGTAGTTAGAATACGATATTGTGTACCAATAACGACGATTATCTATAAGGCTTATTTGTAATATTTTATATTCATAAGCAGCTGACTTTGAAAGTATAAAAACAGATTATAAACTTTGCGACAAAAATGTTACTGTGAAAATTGAAAACTTAAATTGAAATATATTTCCTAGACGTTAAATTTCCTACGTAACAGTTTTCGCGGCTATGAATAGAGATAAAATATAAAAGACACGGTTTTTGGTGCTGGTACTGTTTTTTCATGCTGACGAAAAATAAGCCAATAATACAATAATATCCTATAGGTAGTATCCTATAGTACAATAGTATCCTACACGACCGAGGGAGGACTTTGGAGAAGGTACCAGTTAATTGTCGCGAAGTGACATTGCAAATATATTTTCAATCATGGGTACTCATGAATAGCTAAAAAGATGCTACATTGAATATAATTTTCAACCAAAAACAGTAGTGAAAAAGTAGCGCTCGTGCAATTTGGTGCACGAGAAAGAAGAGAAACTTCTTTTGCGGTGTGTAGTAATGTGGTTTTCTTCATTTTTCACCTTTAAATCACTTTAAATTGTAATAGGGAATGCTTTGTATAAGAGAAACGACCTATCTCGCTTTGTCCTTTCCCTCTCTCCACAGTTGAGTGGTTCGCGAGACGCTCTGTCTATTTTTTCACTCTCGCTTTTCTAAAATTGTATATTTTCTTTCTAGCGGTAACGAATCTGTCGCGAGTTACATTTTACTCTCAATGCGCCGAAAGAAGTTTCACTTCTATAATAATTTTGACATCGACTGGTGATTTCAAACAATTAAACATCTTGTAGAGCTTAATCTGATTACGTGCCTGGTTTTCATATCGAAAAACATGAAGTGTCACAGTAGCCCTACACGTAAAAACCTATTCGAGGGCTTGATGAGGGCTGGAGGGTTTTTGTGGCCTTTCGGAAGCTTCTTGTGTCGTATGACGAACATTAAAAGGGACTATTTCTTGCGGGTACTGTACACTTGTCGGATACATTTAGATTTACAAGCTAAACGCGGTATCGGTAATAAGTTTGGTTTATTGATCGGTTCACGGTCATTATCTGATAAAAATTCAGATCAGACTTTAGGTGACATCTGTTGTTGTCATAATATATTGTTCTGTAATCGAAGATTTATTTGCCGGTTCGTCTACTGAACAAGCAACAAATGGTAAAAAAAAAGTAAGAGATCTCGATTTCACAGTTACTTTTCGACGTCTTTCTAGTTTGTCTGTGATCTAGTCGATCTGGTGTTTATCTGGAATATATAGATTTTAGTAATACGACCGCTATTATATTTTGTCTATTGGCTGTTCGGCATTTTTTTTATGTCCAAAAAAAACATGCTGAATTAATCAATATTTTTTTATGTTCGAATAAAAGAGATTTATATTTTAAATAAATTAAATCTAACCTGGTATTTTATGAGTTTTTACAAAGACCATTCCATTTATTGAGTTTTATGTATTATATACGAGTATTAGGTGATATTGCAAGCCACGATTGCGGGTAAAGTGAAGGCTATGGGTAAGTAAATAAATAGACATTCTCTTTAGGGTTCCTTTCTTAGAACATATATCATTCTGTGTGAAAAGCATGGTAAACAATTTTATTAAATAATACTGTTTATAATGGAGATAGCCCAAAAATTTTAAAACTATTCGTAAATCAAAAATTTTCGAAACATTTTCAGGTGAAACTTAACCAATTATAACGTATGTTAGCATGTAGGTCAATTATTGTATATTAATCTGAGATTTAGTTAGCTCAACGTATACGAGTGAGTAATTTGGCCTCAACGGCCGTCTGGTGTAGTGGTAAGTGACATGGCCACTACACAAGGAGGTCGCGGGTTCGAATCCCGCCAAGGGAAGATATTTGTATGATAAATATAAATGTCTATTCCAGGGTTATGGATGTATCTTAAATATATGTATGTGTATAATAAAAATCTTACATTTATTTCCGTTATCTGGTACCTGTAACACAAGTTCTTTACGAACTTATCACGGGACCAGTTAACGTGGCGTGATTGTTAGTAAATATTTATTTATTTATTTAAATAGCGTGGTAGAATTTAATTCCATTAAATTTGACATTTTTTTTAGAAAAATAAAGTACGACCTCTTGTCTCTGTTTATGAGATTAACCGCGCTGCTGTTTGCAAATAGAAACTGTTAAATAGCTCTTTGTTTAGACTGTAAATTTTTAAATAACAATAAAAAACAAACGCTTTAAAATTAACAATTAAAATTGAATCCCTTATTTTGTAGTAGAAGTGCTTAAAACGTTTTTTTTAATTAAACTAGAGGTCCCGCAGTAGTCGAAATTAAACTATAATTAATTGGAATTGTAAGTTTGTACACTATTATGATTGTATTTTATACTTCTATAATCACAAATTTCGCAAAGACTACACTATAAAAAATATTAGCAAAGACAAACCATATTTAATCTATTCTCAATTTGACAACAGACGTCAAGAACAGAAGTTTGACAATAAATAGTATGCATGCGTGTGTGCGTCAAATGCATGGTATGTAGTGTGTGTAATGTTTTCTTTATTGATTTAATGTATCTTTTATGCATTATTTTAAAAAAATATTAGCATTGTGCACTTCTTCTCTATATTCTCTATAAGTGTAGAAAATTTCATACTCCTCCGTCCGCGCAATTTTCGTAAAAAGGGATACAAAGTTTTTGCTTCACGTATAAATATATAGATGATCGGTTGATGTCATATTTCTTATCATTATAAATATTCATAAAAATGTAAGCCACGTTTATTTGTAATGATGTAATGTAATGTGAATTTACCAACAGGAGAATATACCGAAATTTAAATGTAAAATAAATTATAATACAAGTGTGAAGGTTCTTCAAAGAAAACGTCACCTCACGAATGTCTCATTTCACAGCCGTTGCCTCCAGTCAATAGACTGTATATTCTTCTAAAATTTTTCCTTTAATCGATTATAAGAAAAAAAGCCATTATTATACCGCTATTATAACGCACAGGGGATCGTGTTTTATGAATTCGTTCGAAATTGTATTGTATTTTTTAATAGTGACGGAGTTTGTGGAAGAATTTGCGAGATAGTTTTTTTGTAACTGTATTTGCGAGTGAAGAAGCAGAGTTATGAAATTTCTCCGAACGCTTTTCAATTTTTGGTAATAAATGCAGAATAACAAATTGCGAACCTTGAATGTATATTATATACAAATGATGCAATGATTCTCGTTGTATTATTTTAAATATTTATGACAATCTGTTACTTATCATTGAAATAAAAATCATAAGAAACTTCTCGTATATAAATTTGTGTCTCAATTGAGTTGGAAAAATGGCTATCCTTCAAGCACGAGGAAAATAAGGCTTTTCAAACGAAATGTTGTCCGATATTTACCTAAGGAAAAATATTTACGAAAACAGCAAGAACGAATGTGATTCGTTGTAAAATGAAATATTACTTCGTACCGAATCCAAGGGACTAATGGAAGGTTGGACCTTTTGTTTGGAGCCACAACGCGGATATACAAAACGTAAACAAGAAATTTTAAAGTGAAAAGATTATAATCTGTTGTTTCTGAGAGAATTGAGTTAAAGTCGAGGTGACGTTTGTTTGATGTTTAATTATTTTGTTAAATAAAATGTTAAGAGGAAAGAAAATGTGATTTTCATTTTGCGAAAATAGATATCAAATTATTTTGCTATCAAATTAAGTGAGATTAGAGTAAGTTTGATGAGGAATTTAAGTTAATGGATCAGGAGGATCGGTAATGACGTGCTTTGGGCGACGTCGACTGTTTACCATTCGGTCTACAGGATCGGGTATGTAGTTTCCAGCGGCCACGACAAATGGGTTCTTATGTCGTGCCACCTTCTCGAAGTGGCGAAGCGATGCCGACTGTAGATACTTACTGACTGAGTCAAGTTCCAGGTCATCATGGAGATCCACTTTCCTCAGGAACCATGGTGCTCCGACGGCTATCCTGTAAAATCGGGATTGAATAACCTTAACGGGTTTCAAGGTAGTGCGGGCCGCATGAGCGAACACTACGCTTGCATATGTCATGACGGGGCGTATGCAAGTTTTGTAGAGTGTCATCTTGTTACGGAGGGACAATTTGCTTCGCTTGCAAAGTATAGGATAGAGACGTCCTAATATGAAGGCGGCACGGTCGCGTACCGTTTTGATATGGGGACGGAATGTTGTCCCTCTGTCGAGGGTGACGCCTAGATATTTGATCTTCGAGGCGCACGGTATGGGCTGGCTAAAGAAAATGATGGAGCTAACGGCGGAGCTGTTAACGCGCTTATTAGGTAGTGGGCTGCTCGAAGGGATATTCGGAGGGCGACCCCTATTGAAGAGCACCGACAAGAAGTCTCGTATGATGAGCACAAGTCTGTCTGGCACTCCCATATTGTACAGTTTGTAAATCAACCCGTTGTGCCAGACTTTGTCGAACGCCTTCGCGATATCGAAGAAGAGGGCTCCGGTCGGGATTTGTTTACGCCTATTTAGCCCTATTAAGATGTGCTCCGTGAGGTGGTGCTCTTGTTGTATGCACGAGTGTTTGGCACGGAACCCAAACTGCTCGTCTATTAATATTTTGTTCGCGGTAATGAAGTCCAAGAGGCGTTTCCGAAGAAGTCGTTCGTAAATTTTGCCTATCACTGGGAGGAGACTAATCGGACGGTAGCTAGCGGTTTCGTTTTTTGGTTTGCCCGGCTTATGTGTACCGAAAGTTTAGCTGTATTCACGAATTATTGTTGGTGGTTGGCTGTGGAAAACATTATCAAAAGTTATTTGACCAATGTTACGTCTGCTTGCCTATTACATTTAGATCATATGATGAATTATATGTTTTAATGCCTATATTCCGTAACGCTGTTCTTATGGCCCGCTTCCTCAGTACTGTATTCCAATCACGTACAAAGCTTGGTGCCTCTCATATTTTTATTGACCGCAACAACTTAAGAAAATGCCCCAAGACAAAAAAACAAGGGCCCTTTAATGTTTCGCCCGACGAAAACAATAACATGAATTATTGAGGTATTTTATTGCGATCATTAAAGGTTACATAAAATTTAAGGGCTCTTTGAAAGGTTTTCGGTGTGATTGATTTCGAAAGGTAGAATTGTTAAAAGATTTCGTATTGTATATCTTTTCATGAAAAATAAAACGTTGAGATGATCAGAACTGAGCCAATTAACCGTTCAAATTTCCTTCCAAGAGACGTCTCAACAGCATCGGTATAAGATATTCTATACGTAGTCCAAAAGAAAAGAAAAAAATCCTAGCACGTGTCCATTAATTCCTACATAATCTTAACATTTTCTCTGTAAAATACGACACGTTATTCCGTCGATATCGGGTTCTGCAGTGAGCTCCCCCCGTGGCTCACAGCTCATCATTAGCAACACCCGCGACGACAATATTTCATGATTTAAACATCTGAGCTCATCTCGTAACGGATAAAGTTTCAATTCGGATCGACCGTATACATTATATGTATTATGTACTAACAACCTTCAGCAATTTTCTTCTTTTTTAATGGTGGTGGGACCTCTTGTGAGTCCTGAAGTCAGTCTGAACGAGTCTGAAGTCGTTGTGGCCTAAAGGATAAGATAAGTCCGGTGCATTCGTATGTAGCGATGCACCGGTGTTCGAATCCCGCAGGCGAGTACCAATTTTTCTAATGAAATACGTACTCATCAAATGTTCACGATTGATTTCCACGGTGAAGGAATAACATCGTGTAATAAAAATCAAACCCGCAAAATTATAATTTGCGTAATCACTGGTGGTAGGACCTCTTGGGAGTCCGCACGGGTAGGTACCACCACCCCGCCTATTTCCGCCGTGAAGCAGTAATGCGTTTCGGTTCGAAAGGTGGGGTAGCCGTTGTAACTATACTGAGATCTTAGAACTTATATCGCTCGTCCACCAACCTAAGCAATAAAAAAAAATGTTTTAATTGATGATAATATTATCATGACGTTGGCGTTAGTGAGAAGTAGTGACGTCACCTACAAAACTAATTTAGTTACAGTACGACCGTGACAATGAAACTAGGTTTTGAGAAGTTTATAAAATCGGTATGGGGTAGGTACTTCTGCAGCTTGATTTCGGAGGCATAAATGAGGTATCCCACATGTTCTTGATAGGAAATGCGGCGAAGTGTCACTCGAATTAAACTATTAGAATTATTGCTTTTCGACTAACAAACCTCCTGTAAAGGCTTGTATTTTGGAATGCTGCGGGTTTTTTAGTCTGTAGGAGTTAAACCTATCAGAGTCTTTATTCCATCTACTACATTGTAGTGCTTTGAATGTTTAATGCAGTAAACATGTGTATAAAATCTTCAAAGATTTACTGTATAGTAATGGAATAAAAGTTTTGTGATTTATACCTTTATGTCGTTAGCTATATGGCACAGTACTGCTTGACTATCAAACATTCATAAGGTTCATAATATTAATACTGAATTAAATTCAGTACGAAATTTACCGAACGTTAATTTATTCAGTTTCACAGAGCACACTCGGTTTTGTTTTACAGATTTTAACGCGAAAATGTCGTTGTGAATTTAGTTGATAATTATTGGAGGAATTTTTTGTAGTAAATTTTAGTTTCTGCAATTAACCATTCAGGTGATCGATATTAAACTGTTTCAAGAAAGAAAATTACTTGTGTATGCTAAAACTAAACTAGAGTCAAAACTTTTATAATGAGCATGCGTGATTGGGGTTAGTTTTATTGGTGCTTGGGACATTACTGGTGGTAGGACCTCTTGTGAGTCCGCGCGGGTAGGTACCACCGCGCTGCCTATTTCTGCCGTGAAGCAGTAATGCGTTTCGGTTTTAAGGGTGGGGCAGCCGTTGTAACTGTACTGAGATCTTAGAACTTATATCTCAAGGTGGGTTGCGCATTTACGTTGTAGATGTCCATGGGCTTCAGTAACCACTTAACACCAGGTGGGCTGTGAGCTCGTCCAGCCCTCTAAGCAATTAAAAAAAAACCCTTGTAGGCATACGAGCATATGGCCCACCTGAGGGTGAGTGGTTACCGTCGCCCATGGACTTCAGCAATGCCAGTATTATAGGCAGAGCCAAGACGCTGCCTACAATACCTACTCTGAGATTGTCACGATTCGAATATTTAGTGTTAGGCCGAATGGTGTCTTTCTTGTTGTGCGATGTTGTGACATCGTGCTAGAACAGTACCATCCTATTTCTACCGGGCGTCGTAAATGCGACTACGTGATACATCGGAAAATTGTCCTATTTTTTATCTTTTTGTTTGTTTAATGCTTAACAGATTGCTGATATTTCTTCATGGATTCGATTATTATGAATATAACTACCAGCTCATGTACAAGAGTTTACTCACCTGGATAATGTAATCTCAAAATACTAGGTAATGTTTATTTTATTAACTAGCTTTTGTCCGCGACTCCATCCGCATGGAATAGTTACTTTAGCAAAACGCTAAATTTTACCCCCCACTTCATTTACATAGAAAGTGAAAATATTTTTGAGTTATAGAATGTTAAGGAGCTATTTAAGCCCCTATTTTGAAACCTTCTTTATTGGTGCTCCACTTGTATCGGTTTTACCGTGATGTTATGTAGTCTATAGCCTTCCTCAATAAATGAGCTATCTAACACTGAATGAAATCAAATCGGACCAGTAGTTCCTGAGATTAGCGCGTTCAAACAAACAAACTCTTCAGCTTTATAATATTAAGTATAGATCATACAGCGTTTTAATTTCCAAAATTAATTTTGATGTCGCATATAAGTTTGTGTCTCTGCATTTTCGTGTTATGCTCCCCACGTAAGCTCAGTGAAAGGATCCTATGATGTGCTTTAATTATTAGTCGCTCTTGCATTCATTAGCACGCGTCGCCGGTATCCGATTATCGTACGCGAGTTTTCATTCTGTGTAAATGGCATGTATTCAGTTATATTCCATTTACTGTATCTTCGTATCAAGGAATTTGCGTAATAATTGCGGGAAATGTTTTAAAAAAATGGGACCATGCAAGAAATATTCAAGAGAAATCGCATTAGAAACACACACAGCTCATCTGGTGTTAAGTTGTTACTGGAGCCCATGTTCTAAGGTCTCAGTATAGTTACAACGGCTGCCCGACCCTTCAAACCGAAACGCATTACTGCTTCAACGCAGAAATAGGCGGGGTGGTGGTACATACCCATGCGGACTCACAAGAGGTTCTACCACCAGTAATTACGCAAATTATAATTTTGCGGGGTTGGTTTTTATTACACGATGTTATTCCTTCACCGTGGAATTCAATCGTGAACATTTGTTAAGTACGTATTTCATTAGAAAAATTGGTACCCGCCGGCGGGATTCGAACACCGGTGCATCGCTAGATACGAATGTACCGGACGTCTTATCCTTTAGCCACGACGACTTCTTGATTTAACTGGAACTTTCAGTTCGAATACTTTCGGTCAGCGCTGTCGGACAACGGTCCGTGGCTCGCATGCGGCTTGTTTCCATGCGGCCCGCAATGCATATTTTAATCAGAAAATAGTTTTGGATATAAATAGTTTGGATAATAAAATTCTTTGTCAAAACATATTATAATCAATATTTGGTATAATTTATCTTTATTCTTGTAACATTCCATTCCCATGATAGGCGGCAGAACGAGGGAGGGAGAGCTCTTCCCTTTCCGCACCGATCCGTCGCCGTCGAGCCTTGGGCCGGAGGAGGGATTACGTCCGTACATCCCGGCACCTGTAGGTGGCGGCTTCCCCCCGGTGAAGGTCAAGGGGCGACCTGAGGGGGTAGAGGCCGCGCGGCGCGCTACCAGCACTCTAGCGCGCTGCCGAGGAATATCCATCTGATAAAAGAGCAACCGGTTGTCGGTGTATCGCGTCCCGACCCGGCAGGCTGGTTCTGATTCAGCGGGGTATTCCGGGACACCAGCGGCACCGTCTGGGCAGCCTGACGGGCTGCCGTACCGAGACGGCTGACGTTTCAGAGCCTTTGATTCGCCTCGAAGGCTGCGTCGGCCGGGCGTCCTTGGGGTGAGCTGTGCTGTCTGGTTGCTGTGCTGACCGCGGTAACCCCCCTACTTCATCCGGGTTCTGATCTCGGAGGGGATCGGATGCTTGGGCGAAGAGTGCAGGGGAGTCGTTAGTGGGTAGGGCCCTGAAAACATCTTTGGGCACGCGGGTTCGCAGTCGCAGGCCAGTCCCACATACCACGCGCGCTCCTAGGCGCGAGGACCTCGTAGCAGGTTCGGCTCCCGGCCCGAAAAAAAAAGGAAAAGGCTAGACGTGGGACGTCTCGCCTCTCCCTAGAAGCCCTATCTCAATATCAAAGAGATTCGGGCTATTCTCACATATACTATATATAGGAGATGAAATTTCAGTCTCTCGAGGTGAAAATCGTCTTCACCAAAGGCAATGACAGATACGTTGGGTAAACAAACAAAAGAGTAATGATTATCACCAAAAAGGCAACGATTGAGAAAGAAGGAGAATACATAAATACATGTATAGTTGCCTAGATAGCACCCCATCATCGTACCTACCTGACCATGTCCTGATTCTATTTCGACTCGTAACAATGCCATCGCCAATGCCAATGCCATAACGAAGTTTATCTCTGAACACGCAATGGCTTACAAAGCCTTCGGTTACTATTAATCGTACAGATTTGCCAAAACCAATGAATAATGTCAACATAAATCACAAACTCCAGAGTAATTTAAGTACCATTTATTTACATAGGTGCGTAAATAATGAATTCAAATACAACTCGGTATCTATCGAAACATCCAATAAGTACCGTTCCACCTGGCGGATAATTCAGTGCAAATATTGAAACGAATCCTTTTGATCTCGGAGGCGGGATTAGGCTCATTAATTCACACAAAAGCGCGAATTAAACATTCTTATTGGACCATTAACTTTCTGTTTATTCGAAAAGTATCCGAAAAGACGATATGATTATATATAACGGCGTTTGGCATTTTTAAATCAATGAAAATCAATTAATTTTGAGGGTTAAAATTTATGTAGTAATTAATATCTTTTATTTATTATTTAATACTTTCAGAAGTTTCTTTTTTTATAATTGTACTAGCGATCCGCCCTCGCTTCGCTTCGGAAACTGTAATTTATTATTGATTTCTCCACTATTAAATGGATGTAATTATACATATAAACCTTCCTCTTTAATCACTCTATCTATTAAAAGAAACCGCATCAAAAGCCGTTGCGTAGTTTTAAAGATTTAAGCATACATAGGGATATAGGGACAAAGAAAGCGACTTTGTTTTATACTATGTAGTGATATATTATTCTTTAATTTTGATAACGATTGATCGTTTTGCATTAGTGGAAATGATAGTTTTATTTAAGAGCACGTAAGACCGAAAGGAGTTGTTGAGCTTGTCATGGTGGGCGAATGTCAAGTCCTATCATTCACTTGTTATACGTAATCTATATATTAATACGTGAAGCAAAAACTTTGTATCCCTTTTTACGAAAATTGCGCGGACGGAGGAGTATGAGATTTTCCTCACTTATAGAGAATATAGAGAAGAAGTGCACAATACTAATATTTTTTTAAAATAGTGCATAAAAGATACTTTAAATCAATAAAGAAAACATTACACACACTACATACCATGTATTTGACGCACACACGCATTCATACTATTTATTTATTGTCAAACTTTTGATCTTGACGTCTGTTGTCAAATTGAGAATAGATTAAATATTGTTAGTCTTTATTAATATTTTTTTATAGAGTAGCCTTGGCGAAATTTGTGATTATAGAAGTACAAAATACAATCATAATATGTACAAACTTACAATTCCAATTAATTATAGTCGAATTTCGACTACTGCGGGACCTCTAGTAAGTGTTATTATCTATGTTCAATTGTTCACATCAGTCGAACACTGTGATATGATCACGTTAGCTCTAAATCATTATTACCTATTGTAGCCACTAATTGTTTAAGTATTTTAAACGGCTATATACTCGTAGTTAAAATAGTGAAAGTTTACACTACAGCTTACGTGTTTCAATGGTACCTGAAGTTCAATCTCGACCATGAATTCCTGTGGGAATGAGTCAGACATTAACAATATTCCGCCTGGCCTCTCGACACCCCAATGCATATTTATTTATTTAAATAAATTTAAATTTTATAGAAAATAAAATAAAAAAATATATTTATTTAAATATCTTTATAGATATCACAAGACAGATGTCATATTCTTCCTTTTCTCCACCTTATCACACTAGATGGGGTCGGCACAGCGAATTTTTCTATTCCATTTTTATCTATCAGCTGTCATCTCAGCACTCAATCCTCTCTCTCTCATATCGTCATTCACATACTCCATCCATGTCTTCTTAGGTCGACCTCTTCCCCCTCTACCTCGTACTACCATTTCCATACATATCCTACTCACATGAATTTTCTCTTTACGCATCACATATCCATAGGCTATGTAGATGTCATATTCTTTTTTTTATTGCATAGATGGGTGAACGAGCTCACAGCCCACCTGGCGTTAAGTGGTTACTGGAGCCCATAGACATCTACGACGTAAATGCGCCACCCACCTTGAGATATAAGTTCTAAGGTTTCAGTATAGTTACAACGGCTGCCCCGCCCTTCAAACCGAAACGCATTACTGCTTTACGGTAGAAATAGGCGAGGTGGTGGTACCTACCCGCGCGGACTCACAAGAGATCCTACCACCAGTAAAAACTAATAATTGTAGACACTAATACGTGCAATGGGCTTAGGACAGCGGGAATTAAATGATAGGTCACTTTACACTAACTTGTATTTATTTCCGCTTTTTACTTGTTATTTAAAATTATTATAAAAATAAATTCAGTTAATTGTATCCGAGGTACTATGAGTATTATCTATTTCCAGAAATAATTAGATTAGTTTTAAACGTATGCGCGATTTAGTCAGATACTTTACATATTATTGAGATTTAATATAACTAGAGGTCCCGCAGTAGTCGAAATTCGACTATAATTAATTTGAATTGTAAGTTTGTACACTATTATGATTGTATTTTATACTTCTACTATCACAAATTTCGCCAAGACTGCACTATAAAAAATATTAACAAAGACAAACCATAATCTATTCTCAATCTCAATTTGACAACAGACGTCACGAACAAAAGTTTGACAATATACATGCGTGTGTGCGTCAAATACATGGTATGTAGTGTGTGTAGTGTTTTCTTTATTGATTTAATGTATCTTTTATGCATTATTTAAAAAAAATATTAGCATTGTGCACTTCTTCCCTATATTCTCTATAAGTGTGGAAAGTTTCATACTCCTCCGTCCGCCCAATTTTCGTAAAAAGTGATACAAAGTATTTGCTTCACGTATTAATTTAATATAATACAATCTACAACGTCATCGGATATGCGTAGCAACTAAGTGTACACGACAGCAGACTTTATTATAATTTATGTATTATCCTCGCGACTTGTATTATGTACTTATAAATACCTAACAAATGTGTATTAAAATTATATGTGTTCGCCTTATTTCGTCCATAAGCGATAAACTACTGGAATCGCGAATATCAATAACGCTGAGCTCTTGATTTTGAGGATATATGGAATTTTTATAACAGGAAAAACTGATTCATAGAAACAATCAGCTCACCGGTTTATTGTGGATTATCGAGACACGTGTACACACGACGACGACCACCTACAGGGTGATGGTTTCTATGTGATTTATTATTAGAATTAGTTATTAGTGAAGTCGTCGTGGCCTAAAGGATAAGACGTCCGGTGCATTCGTATGTAGCGATGCACCGGTGTTCGAATCCCGCAGGCGGGTATTTGTCTAATGAAATACGTACTCAACAAATGTTCGCGATTGACTTCCACGTTGAAGGAATAACATCGTGTAATAAAAATCCAACCCGCAAAATTATAATTTGCGTAATTACTAGTGGTAAGACCTCTTGTGATAGAGAGGTAGTGTTGGCGACAGCGGCGTCGCCTCATAATTATAGAATAAGTTGAATAGAATTTATGATAGATTTATATAGATACGTACATAGACATAGAGTTATAACAAATAGATAAATAACAAATAGATAAATTATATAGAGTGCATATAGATAGATAAGGATATAGATAACGTGCACATAGATTTTACTAAGAATAGAACGTAAGTTGCTTTGAAATAAATAGTATACACTTTTGCTTTATTATTCCCGATAGTTTTAAGATTAGCATATTAACTTAAATGAACACGCGCCCGGCCCGCGTCCCGAAACGATGTAACAAACAGCATTTATCTGTGTTCAGGACCGGGTATTTTGTTTATACGGGCGCGTCATATAGATTAAGCATAGAATAAGTTATATGTATCGATAGGGATTACAACATAGAATAGTTAAGTATAAGGCATTAGTATATACATTTATTAAATAAATAGATATAACGAATAAACCGAGCCGATCATAGTGAAAATGATCTCGACGAGAGCCGTATTTTACACGAGATCTCTGTAGGGTAACATTCCGAGGTAGTTAAGCGACCCTGCGACGCTGTCAGGTACCTGCCGACTTGCCGACCGACTACCTGCCGACCTACCGACCGACCCTCGACCGACTACCTGCCAACCGCCAGCCGCCGACCCTCCGAACGAAGATTACATAAAAAAAGCACGAGTAAAGACATCTGCGCCTCGAAGATATTTATTGAAGACTCGAAGACCATTGAAAAGATCGTCGGTTATTGAATTCGGTTGTATTGACAGATCGGTCGGCTCGGTTTACGTTAATTAGTAAAGTTTTGAGTTTTAATTTCGAGTGAGCTTGTACGATATCGTACACCTCAGGACCCTACATCGACTGCTTCAGATCGACACGAATAATCGCCACGAGACGGGCATCCGGCGTCTTATAGGATTTCAAGAAATCTTATAAGATTCATAAACCCGTCCAACCTGGGTTGGCGTCACTCGCCTTATCGACACGGGTGACGTGCTGCGTACCCAACAGGTAGGTACCATCACCCTGCCTATTTCTGCCGTGAAGCAGTAATGCGTTTCGGTTTGAAGGGTGGGGCAGCCGTTGTAACTATACTGAGACCTCAGAACTTATATCTCAAGGTGTGTGGCGCATTTACGTTGTAGATGTCTATGGGCTCCAGTAATCACTTAATACCAGGTGGACTGTGAGCTCATCTACACATCTAAGCAATTAAAAAAAAGCTTCGATCATAGCGGAACCCTGAAATAGTCAAGGTTGCGATTTGTTGGCTGCGCTGGCAGATGTAATCACTGCCCACTTTCTATCAAGTGGCTACTAGTGACTTCAAAACGTGTCTACCAGTTTTGTCTCTCTGTGCCCTACCATCCATACAAATTATTTTTATAGCTTGCGACTCGCCCTTGTTTCGCTTCGGAAGCATTAAATTTTATTATTGATAGCTGAGTCCCGTGATGTTACCCGCGGTTATTGTCGTACCGCGGGTGACGCCGCGGGGCGAGCTTATCTAAAAAAAGTAGCCTAAGTTACTCCTTATATCATCAGCTACGTATCAGTCATGAGAAAATCTCATCAAAATCGGTTCAGCCGTTCCAGAGGTTAGCCGGAACAAATGGACAGACAGACAGACAAAGATTGTAAAAAATGTTATTTTGGTATATGTACCGTATATATTTTCAATATTGCAAACAGACACTACAAATTTATTTATATGTATAGATCAGATGATCTTTAACCCAGCACGCTTGTGTTATCGAGCAACACTTCCGGTCTCACATAATAAATTATTTACGAACTCGTTAAGGTACACCCTGTAGAACTTATTATTATCTTATAATATAATTAGTAATTTCCTAATCAAGTAAATAGTTCATTGATATTTCTTTATACTTATAATATTTTATTGGCGCCTTCCGCTTGACAGCTTCCGGCGCAATAAACCTTAATGTTATTTATGTTACATAATTCGATATTATTAAATAATAATTGTACGTAAATAATCAGCAGAATAATTAAGATAAGCAATGTTTAATATTACCTACTAAGTTTGTATGAAAATAGGTCAAGATGATTGTATAAATACCGGCGGTTAGCATATCCCTGTTGCATTCGTATTCTACCCGCCGTAACGTGTACTAAAGAGAATCTATATATTAATACGTGAAGCAAAAACTTTGTATCCCTTTTTACGAAAATTGCGCGGACGGAGGAGATGAAATTTTCCACACTTATAGAGAATGTAGAGAAGAAGTGCACAATGCTAATATTTTTTTAAAATAATGCACAAAAGATACATGAAATCAATAAAGAAAACATTACACACACTACACACCATGTATTTGACGCACACACGCATGCATACTATTTATTGTCAAACTTTTGTTCTGGACGTCTGTTGTCAAATTGAGAATAGATTAAATATTGTTTGTCTTTATTAATATTTTTTTATAGTGTAGCCTTGGTGAAATTTGTGATTAGAGAAGTATCAAATACAATCATAATAGTGTACAAACTTACAATTCCAATTAATTATAGTCGAATTTCGACTACTGCGGGACCTCTAGTATAATATTATTTCGTGTGGATGTAAAGTGTCTCAATTGTCGCCGCCACCCTGATGATCCTTTAATACTTGTTTATAGAAATCTTATTACGAATGTCAGCTTGCATTGGTATCTGTGTACGTATGTGTGTATGTATAGAGCTGACTGCTAATATGTACGAAAAGTGATTTCTGACTTAAAGGCTTCGTCAAACAGAACGCGTAATTAGCGCGCGTCATAGCGCGGCGTTAGTTTAGCGCTCTGACGCGCGCTAAGTACGCGTTCTGTTTGACGAAGCCTTAAGCTGGTTAGAGTTAGGTTGTTTAGAGTGTTTACGGCTTATGTTCTAGTTGTAGGTATATTTCTAGCACCAGTCGACTGCTGGAGCTGTTTTTTTTTTTAATTTTATTTTACTATTATTTTGCGGAGTGCGGTGTTTGCTGGATTCAATAAAATGCACGTCTTAGTTGCCCAACCCTATATTTCAGACTGACTTACTACTAGCTTACACACTACACCACAGGCGTTATTAAAAACAAAATTAAGTATTTATTAAAAGTTAGTATATTTTTAAACATATAACTTGACTAGTTATATGTTTAAAAAATATACTAACTTTCAATCACTGATGGTAGGACCTCTTGTGAGTCCGCACGAGTAGGTACCACCACCCTGCCTATTTCTGCCGTGAAGCAGTAATGCGTTTCGGTTTGAAGGGTGGGGCAGCCGATGTAATTATAACTAGTCAGGTCATAAGTATTGTGACACAATAAAAACTTTTCTTTTAGAATGCTGGCCACAAAAAAGTTTATTGAATTCGAATTTCGAATTGTTCATGAAAATAAAAATGAATACTTTTAGAATTTTACTCATTTTTAAATATGGAGTGGACGCTTAAAGAAGACCGTGTTGCAGTTATTGCGTTGCATCATTGCGGTTACGCGCCAATTCAAATTTTTAACATACTGAAAATTTTGAATATAACCAAAAGATTCGTTTATCGTACCATCAAACGATACAATGAAGACTCTAGTGTAGATAACAGGTCAAGAAGTGGTCGCCCTCGGTCTGTTAGGACTCCAGCAGTGATAAAAGCTGTGAAGGCGCGAATTCAAAGAAATCCCAAACGTAAGCAGAAACTGTTGGCCCTTCAGATGGGGTTAAGCAGAACCACGGTGAAAAGGGTGTTAAATGAAGACTTNAGCTGTGAAGGCGCGAATTCAAAGAAATCCCAAACGTAAGCAGAAACTGTTGGCCCTTCAGATGGGGTTAAGCAGAACCACGGTGAAAAGGGTGTTAAATGAAGACTTAGGGCTTCGGGCATATCGAAGAAAAACAGGACATCGTCTGAATGCTCGTCTAATGGACCTGAGACTGAAGAGATGCCGCGCTTTGTTGAAGCGGTACGCGGGAAAAAAATATCGGGAAATTCTTTTTTCGGATGAAAAAATTTTTACCGTAGAAGAGAGCTACAACAAACAAAATGATAAGGTGTACAGCGAGCAACCGTATTCCGCGTGTCTAACGAGGTCATTTCCCATCCTCGCTCATGGTATGATTGGGAGTTTCTTATTGGGGCTTAACAGAGGTACATTTTTGTGAGAAAGGTGTAAAAACGAATGCAGTTGTGTATCAAAATACAGTCCTGACGAACCTTGTGGAACCTGTTCTCCTCCAGTCTAGATTTGAATCCGTTAGATTACAAGATATGACAACACTCGGAGGAAAAGGCGTGCTCAAAGCCTCATCCCAATTTGGCGTCACTCAAGACATCCTTGATTAAGGCAGCCGCCGATATAGACATGGACCTCGTTCGTGCTGCGATAGACGACTGGCCGCGCAGATTGAAGGCCTGTATTCAAAATCACGGAGGTCATTTTGAATAAACTTTAGTGTCATAAGAATCTATGTTTTGTTAAGTTCAATTTGGGATATGAATGGTTACATAATGAATAAACTTGTTTCAATTATTTTACATTAAACATGTGACAGAATTTATGACCTGACTAGGTATATATAAATCACACACTGTAGTTTTATTTTATATTGTATATAAGGTTTCGTACGATTTTTATGGATAATGTCACATTTTCCACGTTTACAATTTACAATTTTATAATAATAATAATAATTTATTTATTTACTATATAAACTCTTAAATCATGGCATAGAATACTATTTACATATTTAACAAATTGAGAGATTACGCAGATGGCATCAACAATATAAAATTAACCAATGATCCTCAGACTAGGCATAGCCTATCTCGCAAGAGACTTGGCTATTTAAGTGCTTTGGGTCCCCTCCATGTGTCGATTTGGTAACCGCCGAAGGAACTCCAAGGAGACGACGTATAAATATCGGAATATCTTCGCTTTTTTGACCCAACGTGGTTCCCCGGGGGTACAAGCTGGTCTATGCATACAGACCAGTTTGAAAGTCTATGCATTTAGGTATGTTTTGGATAGTCTATTGATTGCAAGGTCCGGTGGCCGTGACGCAATCGAGTGGCGGTCTGGTATCCTGTGGAGTAGGGTGGTATGGAGAGTTCTGCCTGCTTTGAGGCTTGGACGTGAGCTGCTGAGTGGCCGGGGGTTTTAGTGGGTTCAACGTTAATATCTATTACCTGTAGGCGTGTAAAATTGCGTGTCGACACAACCTCACGATTAGCAACTTGTTGATAATTTATTGTGGTTTAACCTTAATAAAGCCTTGCGATATTAGAGGCAGCCAAGCTTCAAACCTTAAAGCAAATTTATGATTACAGTTTTTCATGACTTTTTGTTGGAATGACTTCAAGGAAAAGACAAACACCACAAGAATCCGCATGACAGCTGTGTTGGCGAAAAGTAAATCTGACTGATGTTTCCGATATCTAAGTAATCAGAAGTGCTAAGTAGATCAATATTCCAAAATAATAGTATTTATTAAAACTGTAATTACGACTACTGACCGACTTAAAATCTTTCTGTGGAGGGCTTAACGAGGGAGGGAGGACCTTCCACCGAGCGGGTGATATTGCTCGGTAGACCGACGGTCCAAATGTTGTTCGGAACTTGTTTTTAAACAAGTTTATCTTGAAAATGTCGTAAGCGAGATTCAGTCACCTGTCAAATATCTTGCATTTGTATGATGGCTATCCGCCACATTTTCCGTAAATCCTATCTCGTTCAATAGATTACAAACACCTTTTGTTGCTACGTTAACGAACGTTAGAATTTAAGCCGTAATTAGAAGGTGGCAAATCCTATTTAGTGACGTTTTCAGTTCAAAACCAAAGCCCAATGTTGCGGATTTGAGGATTGATATTGTGGCCGAGGGGTAGGTACTTAATATTTGTTTAAATAGAATAAACCGGTTTGTCCTAAGGACTATAATTTAGATTTTTAATAAAGAGGGTTTTTTAGTTGTTTTTATTTTATTGATAGTATACGTTTGACGGCTCATTTAGAATATTAAGATGTGTTATATATTTAATAACTATATAGAGAGATATACATACATATCTGCCTGTAAATATAAGTAAAGCCCTGGGGCTTTAAAGCTTAATTGTATATTTAATTATTTCTTTCGGCACAAATTTTACTATTACAATATTTTTTATTTTTTAAATATAACGTTTACCTATAAAACGATTTTGGCTTTGTATATTTTAAGATTAAATAATCAATTCTTCAATTTTATTTCATATTTTATTTGACTAAGTGCTATTTAAAGATTGCTTTTTTCATTAGTTCAGTTAGATTTGACTATAAATACTGAACTTAATAACCACAACATACTACTACTAGGGTACACCACCCTGCCTATTGCTGTACGCAGCAGTAGTACCTTCTGGTTTAAAGAGTGGGAGAAGGATTAAGACTTCAAGGTAGGGCTGCTTGGTGTACCTTGGGAGAGGACTATGTCTTGCAGTGGACCAAAAGAGGCGGTTAATGATGATGAATGACAAGACTTAAACCTCGTGTTTCAAAGCGTGTGTCGGCATTATGGGCTCCGGTTAACTACTTAATACCAAGTGTTCCGTGAACTCGTTCACCTGTCTATCCAATAAATGAAGTCGGTATGAATATGCGTCCAAAGAGTAAAAAAGTATTTGTGCTGATTAATTATTATTATTGGTTGGGACTTCTATTACACTTCTTTAAGACGCGTCGATATTGTGGTTTGAGGAGTGATTTCGACTTAACCTGTAAGAAAAATAAAAGTAGAAGATTGGAGGCAAAAATAACATAAAGATTACACAAAAATTAATAAACAACAAAAAGCAGAAAACAAATTTCGACGTTGCCAAAGTAAATCTATGAAGGAGCACCGTTGAAAGTGTCAAATAAGCCGGCTATCTCAGAAGCGGGTCGTCTCGTAAGCAGAAACAATATTAACCGGGCTTGGGGCCAGTTTAATTTCCATAAGAAAATAAAAATGGGCTCTATTTGTCTCCGGCGTTGGTGGAAAATTTTCGTTCTCTGATTGTTAAACTGATGGTTCTCGATGATAAAATGTAATCGAGTTTTCGGTGAGTTCGAACCGATCTATGTTAATTTCGATACTGAAAATGTATGCAAACCTAAAATTTTATCAAGTTATTATAATAAAATTGTGTTTTTATTATTTAGAAGAAAAAAAATTAAGGTACAAGGACCGATGCGAAATAATTTGATTAATCAATTAAATCATAGAACAAATGGTAACAGCTCTATAATCTCAAACTCAAACTTGTTACCTCTCATTTGCATTTACAGAGGACGTGATCTTACCAAAAATCCCAGAGCGAAAAATAGTTTAAATTCTTTTCTTCCAAATAACTTTTCGGTTGGTTTTGAACAGATGATAACGTTTAATAACATTACAGTTTGTCAAGCCCACGTCCTTACGGATCCATCAGATCCAATAATCTTTGCATTAGACGCCTTCAGCTCTAACACTAGGAGCAGGCTTAGGGACCTCTGTAACCGTACTCGTCGAACTCGATAAAGAGTTCGCCGTGCAACCTAACCCATGAATCAGCTCGCTGAGTTTCTCGCCGGATCTTCTCAGCGGGTCGCGATTCCGATCCGGTAGTAGATTCATTCGCGAAGCAGCTACTCTTGAGCCGTTAGGTCTCCTTCGGAGACGCTCGGGTAGCTGTTAGCAAATCCCACCCCTCCTGGCTGAGCCTTTGCTCGCCCACCTGTCCTGATGAAACTGGAAAGGCCTCCGGGCCACCAGTAATCCTTCAATCATAAAAAAAAAGAAGTTTGTCAAGCCGTTAATTGGCGTGTGGTACTTCTGGGTCTACAGAGAGACTTCAATGGTAAGAGGGATCAGATCACACGGCTCACCTAGTTAAGTGGTAGCTTATCGATATCCCATTGAGGTATGAGATTGAAGTTTTTATAGTATTGTAACGAATAGCGGTTATGCTGATATTCAACGTAAGACTCAATTTCAATTTGAGATGGTTGAAGCAATTGATGTGTCGTTTGCAATTTAATAAGAGCACTTTTGAAGTCGTCGTGGCCTAACGGATAAGACGTTCGGTGCATTCGTGTTGAGCGATGCACCGGTGTTCAAATGTCAGGCGAGTACCAATTTTTCTAATGAAATACGTATTCAACAAATGTTCACGATTGACTTCCACCGTGAAGGAATAACATCTTGTAATAAAAATGAAACCCGCAAAATTATAATTTGCGTAATTACTGGTGGTAGGATTTGTGAGTCCGCACGGGTAGGTACCACCACCCCGCCTATTTCTGCCGTGAAGCAGTAATGCGTTTTGGCTTGAAGGGCGGGGCAGCCGTTGTAACTATACTTGAGACCTTAGAACTTATATCACAAGGTGGATGGCGCATTTACGTTATGGATGTCTATGGCCTCCAGTAACCACTTAACACCAGGTGGGCTGTGAGCTCGTCCACCCATCTTAGCAATAAAAAAAAAACTTTTACAAACTTTTTTCCCTTACCTTCGCTGGTAGCTTATGGGTTATTCCAACTACGCTGTGACTAGGTTGGAAAGCCAATCTAGATGGCGAAAATATGATCAGTAGTATATTTCAGTGCGTGAACCGTTCCCGAAGTTAAAACAGAGATAACATTAACTACCCCTTACTCTGACCGGATTTTGACCGCGGACGGAGATCGGACGTTGGGTGTAAGAGTGCAGGGGAGTGTTTAGTGGGTAGGGCCCTAAAATTCCTTGGGCCTGCGGGCTTCTCCCAACACTTTGCAGATCGTCGAGTCCCACATACCCCGAGCGCCCCCTAGGCGCGGGGACCTCGTAGGAGGTTCGGCCCCCGGCCCGGAAAAAAAAAAGATAACATTCTATCCATAAATATAAACATGCTTAACAAATAATTTTTAGTGTTCGCCCACCTGCCCTATTTTTGATAACGTAAGCATGCCTTTTATAATAAAAACAACAAAACGCTGAAGCTCCTAAAATTTAAGTTTCACAAACGCAAGCATCAACTATATTCACTTAATCCTGGCGAAGTCATCATTTATTTATTTAGGGCTCTCTCACCCTTTTGCTTGTTTAGGCCTTCACGAGAAACAGTGTTTCGGGAATTATTGTATTTGCACAAGACGTTTTTCCTTTTAGTGTCTGAAGCGTTTGGAGGTCGTGGACAAACGTTTTTAAAGAGGTTCCAGACTGTCTTAAGAAGGTTAATCTAATCTCCTCCTTATCCTTGCGTCGTATCCTCGATGTTGAGGATCGTGACCATCCTTCGGTACACTTTCGCTCGCACGATCTTTCTCCATCTGTTTCTGTCTTTGGCAGTGTGGAGGGCGTTGTGAAATGTGGAATCAATATACGATACACGTCCATCGCTGAGCGTAGACCTCTCCCAGTGTTCAGTATATTAACTGGTCCTGCGCAAATTGCATCCAGCATATTCCCAAGACCTTTAGCAGGTCGTTGGTTCATCCGTGGACAGAAATAGCCCGACGCGTTGTACGGATCATATACATACCTTACTATAGTCGTGCAATCGTACACAGCATGAATGTCACACAATAATTGACGTGTGAAGGTCATGTTGGCTATCCGCCACATTTTCCATAAATCCCATTTAATTAGATTACAAACACCTTTTGTTGTTACGTTAACCAGCGTTAGAATTTAAGCCGTAATTAGAAAGGTCGCAAATTAGGGTTTGAAAAAGTGAACTGAACTGAAAAAGTCTCTAAAACTATGTAGTGATTTTTTCAGTTGAAAACCAAAGGCCAATGTCGTGGATTTGAGGATTGATAATGTGGCCGAGAGATAGGTACTTAATATAATTTGTTTAATTTATTTAATTTACTCACTTTTATGTAATATATTTTTTATTACAGGGGTAGTAATAAAATAAAACAGTTTGTCTTACCGGATTGTAACCACTAACAAGAAATCCAAGTTAGAAGGAGGAGAAAATGATTCACCAAGTCTACATCACATTCACTCAATGATAATTCTTGCATGGTTAAATCTTTCCGACGCTGGCTTCTCTATTTTTTCATAAGACCTTAATACTACTAATAAAATTAAATTCATATGGCCAAACCACTATTGGGTAGTAGTAAGGGTAGAAGAACGCAGAGTTCAGGTTTGTTCTGCCCCGAACCACTTATGTATTTTGGTTTAAAGAGTCGAGTGTGTACTAACTGATACTTGGTCATAAGTTCAGGATTCGCAGAGGCATTTGTGTTGTATTTACGGGCTTCGGACCTCGTTACTGCTTAGAGTTCGTATATTCACTAAAGCTACAGAAAAATGGCTTCCTTTCTTTCTTATAAAACTCGTTAGAGAAATACCTACAACACAACAAACAAATTCCAGCATCGTAAAATTATTGTTCGTCTGTCTTACTGATTGATAGTTACAAATCCTGTAAACAAACAGCATATTGTGGCTGTTGATTATTTAGTCACAACGCTTTCAGAAAATCACGGAAGCCATAATGGCTAATGGAGAACATTACACGCGACATTAGCGTTTAAGAAGAGCCACTAAATACGTATGAAGGCCGTAAATTTGTTATGTACCTATCATAGATTACACTGTAGAATTAGATCAACCCGCAAAAATTACAATTTCCGTAATTATGGTTGGTAGGGCGTCTTCTGAGCAGCCATGATAGTAATCATTTTTTTTCCACCTAAGCTGATAGCCTTGAGAGGCTATTTCAGAGTAACCTTAACTAGTAGGTGAACTAACGGGGCTCAAACCGGAGAGGTGCTAACATTGGCCCTAGCAAGAGCAGTGCTTCGCAGAATCTACCACCGGATCGGAGCGCGACCCACTGAGAAGATCCGGCGAGAAACTCAATGGGCAGTGTCTGTGGGCAGTAATCATGCTGTCCATTATTTGAAGGTAAATGCATTCAGATTTGAAAAATAGGACAGCGGTTATACTATACAAGTGAGACTTGGAACTCTTATTTCGAGGCGGATGGCGGCAATCACGTTGTGATTTATACGTGCTCTGATAATCACTTAACACCAGAAGGGACGTGAGTTCGTTCAAGCATCTATGAAATAAAAAAATATTTTTTGTGGTGTAAACACTTGATAGGATTGTTTTTTTTTTATCTTATACCTTTAAACGAGCAATTCTTGTATATTAATATATTATAATCTGAATCTCGGAAACGGCTCCAACGATTTTCATAAAATTTAGTATACAGGGGATTTCGGGGGCGATAAATCGATCTAGCTACGATTTATTTTCAATAATCAACTCTTCCCGACATCTATTGGCGAATAATAATACTATTTTTCTTAATTGAGGGCAACTAACCGCTTTAAAGACACAACAAGATGGCGTTATAAAAAAAAACGAGCAAAGCTCGGTCAACGTCTAGTAATGTTAAAATTGTGTTCGAAATGGTTTCCGAGTCCGTAAATCGTTTAAGTCATAGAATTGGAAAATGACACGGGAAACTTAGCGATTACACTATTTTTTAATATTAATAAGGGCTTCGTCCTAGAAAACGAACCGTTATTTTCCATACGAACTTTTGTATAAGCGCTTGTCGAGGCCGCGTATTGGCAATTCTCCGTTTGAAATTCCGATACGCGATATTTCTCGATTTCCCCGTCGCTCGTACTGGAAATTCTCATTTCGAACGGACAATTTATCTCACTACATCCAAATGGTATTTACATTCGGTACACTAAATTTCGCAGAAGGGAAAAAATCAAATATTACTTGTTGTGGCAATAAATGTTTTTACTGAATACTGTTCTGTCTTTTATTCCGTAATTTAATTAAAATAGAGCCTATTTTAAGCTCGATTTAGTTCCTTTTATAAGCTTGAGATTTGTTACGCGCTGGGGTTCGGGATAAATAAAAATTCTACCGAATTACAAGTTAACACATTTTTCAACACTTAAAACACTTCACAAACACTTTCAATTTCTCAATTCGCTTCTTCCGCTTCGCTTCAGGCGATCCGTTCGCTTCAAGTAGTTCCGTTTACTAACTGACTGCGTGCCATCTCTGCAACGCTTTTATGGCCGATACCACATCCCTAGAATTATCGAGAATATTCCACACATTTCCAGTATTGTGTTTACGCTATCTGACGATAGATGGCCTTGTACTTCTCGAACGTGCTAAGTGCTACTAGATCCTTCGATATTCGTTCGACTATTCGGCGATAGATGGCGTTACTCTTACCGGCCTAATACTATTTTAAGCTCGATTTAGTTCCTTTCATAAGCTTAAGATTATTACTCATTGAGTCTACCCTCCATCTTATGCTCACGCACCTGGATCTTCTGTATCTTGCACTGAATACTCGTTGAAAGACATGCGAAATCGATGGCTATCTATGCATGCTTATTGTTGATGCATATTGTAGTGTACACAATAAAGAATTATTACGGGAAGCTCTCACAACATGATGATAATAATTTGTTTTAAAGGCACTTGAACAAAAAATCAATTAAGGAGTAAACTGTAAAAAAGCAAAATTGGTATCGAAACAATGCTTTCTGTTGACACAGAAAAATTCAAGCACAGCATCTTATTGCGCCATTCTCTAAGTTAATTAACACTGTATATCTATATACACAATCTGCCCTTCATTTACCCTCGCCGCCCTAACTCCAGGTCGGGACAAGATAAATATTTTAAGGGAAAAACTACGCATTATTTTCTTTCTTTTACTCGAGGGTTAATGTTTTCTTATAGTTGGGATCTTGTGGTTAATGGTATTTACTCACTGACAATCTGGATTCATTGAAGTATCTCCAGCTTATATGAATGTAGTAGCAGACCCAGCCACACGTTGCTGTGGCTAAGGTTTTTGTTTCTAAATAACACGTGGCAGGCTATGCTAATACCAAAAATTAACAATTAGATTTCACTGTATGGGTTTACTACGAAATAAATTTCACTTGTACTTTAGTTTTAGCAACACGTGGTGTTTATGCAATTAAATTGTAGCTTACGTGAAATGTTGGTATTTTTATCACAGCGCCATCTATGAGATATTAATGTCTGACAGTATTGCAATTGTCTGTCAAAACTGATTTAAGGCGTCATCTGTTTCAGACTTATGAAACTACAATTAATAACAATAATCAACATAAGAAATAATTTTATTGTTAATTAATAAATATTGCGACCATTAATCGAAATGAAAACCATCCTATGGCCTAAGTTGGAACAAAACACATATTTAAAAAAAGAAAGTGTCACAGTTCAGTAGTAGCTTAGGTGTTTATCGCGGACAAAGAACGTGAATTTATATCGCAAGGCGCAGGCACTATCGCTTGAGTTTGAGACCTTTACTGATAGGGAAATCGGTCTGAGCTCTCAGAGGGCTCAGACAGCAAATGTCCGGTCTCAGGAGTCACTTGCAGAACGAGAAGCACATCCTAATCTATACTAATACTAATACTAATAATATTATAAAGAGGAAAGATTTGTTTGTTTGTTTGTTTCGAATAGGCTCCGAAACTACTGGACCGATTTGAAAAATTCTTTTTCCATTAGAAGCCGACATTGTCCCTGATGAACATAGGCTACTTTTTTATTTTTTTATTTTTTTTGGTTTCATGTGTGTTTTAATGTTTCCGAAGCGAAGCGAGGACGGGTCGCTAGTTTATATATATTAAGGTTATAGCAATATATCACAGCCGAAGACGTTTTTGAGTGGTATTGTCCAAGATTGTGATATACACTTTGTGGTTGCAAAAAGATAAATTAGAAGCCACATAATCAAATAACGTGGCTGTATCATGGCCTATAATAATAGCACCCTCGATCTCTCGATCGTCATCCGGTTTTTGTCTGATGATAAAGCGCATAGTAAGGCCTCGCTTGTAGGTTCTACATTCTACCGTCCTGCTTAATTCTGCAGCGAAGTAGTCCTGTATTCTGAGTTTGGGGCAGTCGTTATATAATACAACCGAGAATTTGACCTCATTCTCAAAATGGATAGCGGCATTCGCTTCTATGGCCAATATTGCGCACTATGTGGGGCGTTTGTAAGCTTGTTCGTCCATCAACTGAAGTGATTAATAAGCTAATCTATAGTGCATTTATGTACGAGTATATTATCATGTCAGCCACGTTATCTATACCATCAGCTTAACTTTTTGTTGAGTGAAGCATGTTTCGGGAACGGCCGTCTGGTGTAGTGGTAAGTGACATGGTCACTACACAAGGGGGTCGCCGGTTCGAATCCCGCCAAGGGAAGATATTTGTATGATAAATATAAATATCTTTTCCAGGGTTATGCATGTATATTAAAATATTAAATATATTTATGTGTATAATAAAAATCTTACGTTTATTTCCGTTATCTGGTACCTGTAACACAAGTTCTTTACGAACTTATCTCGAGACCAGTTAACGTGGCGTGATTGTTATGTTTTAATTGGGATCTAAGTACAAGGTGTGTGCGTTTGTGTGTGTTGTGTGTGTGTTGTCTTGTCTTGCACTGACAGCCGCCTTGTAAATTAGTAGCAACGGGTCAAGGACATGGAGTTTTCCATTTTAGAGACCCAATATAAGAGCGAATGCGTTAAGTAAATAAAAGATAAATTATTTTGCATTTACTAGTGTAGTTTTATTAAAATCAGCCATTTCCAAGTGATGCTCAGTCATATGCATCCATGTAATATGGCAATTGATTTTGCCATATTGCATACATGGATTGATTTACTTACTGTAAATCCATAATAAGGAGTTTTGCGAGATTAAACCGTTTTTTTTTATGACACCTTATATCTCAAAGGATCATTTGTGCCAATTTACGTTTGAAGTCGTCGTGGCCCAAAGGATAAGACGTTCGATGCATTCGTATGTAGCGATGCACCGGTGTTCGAATCCCGCAGGCGGGTACCAATTTGTATAATGAAATACGTACTCAACAAATTTTCACGATTAACTTCCACGGTGAAGGAATAGCATTGTGTAATAAAAATCAAACCCGCAAATTTATAATTTGCGTAATTACTGGTAGTAGGACCTCTTGCGAGTCCGCACGGGTAGGTACCACTACCCTGCCTATTTCTGCCGTGAAGCAGTAATGCGTTTCGGTTTGAAGGGTGGGGCAGCCGTTGTAACTATACTGAGACCCTTAGAACTTATATCTCAAGGTGGGTGGCGCATTTACGTTGTAGATGTTTATGGGCTCCAGTAACCACTTAGCACCAGGTGGGCTGTGAGCTCGTCCACCCATTAAAGCAATAAAAAGAAAACATGCAAAAATAAACTTTACAACAATTACTCAAAACTCTGTTTCCAACGTTAATAAAAATTTGCTCTCCTGTCCGAGCTGGTCTGTGTGAATCCTAATAAAAAGTATTTATTAGCCGTCACGTTTGCGGCCCTTACATTCTCAGGTAAGATAAAAAATAATAATAGAAGAAGTTCGCAACTTAAACCAAACGTAAAGCAACCAATTTGTAAAGGTCTCCTGAAACTGCTCTTTGGGACCGGCGTCGGATAGTGCGGCGTCACTTGAATTTAAATCGTTCTCACTCGTATTTTGTTTACGGGCTCGCGTAATTTGCTTAATTCGTCCTTTTGCTGTGGTTAAGGCTTCACGGTACTCGTAAAATAGAAATTGAATTGGAGAAAATCTAAGCGAATTTCCACGTAGAACGAAATTTCAAACTTCAAAATTTTATTCCTCAGAGATTTGATTATTGGACAATTAAGGCTTTAAGGTTTTGCAAACGTGAGTAGGGTTACTTTTAAAGGCTTATTAACAGGCTATCGTATTTTTTTGCTGTACTTAGGCATACGTATGTATATTTTAGAGTAAGAACTTCAGTTGATTATCTTTATCAGCAAAATTATGTACGCCCGCTGCTGACATAGACATGGGTTAATAAAGCTCGCCACAATAAATCTGTTTTTCAATTGTTATTTTTTTACAGAACTGGCGTGGTAGTCCTGTTGTTTGGTTGTTATTGTTTCTTTCATTGGGGAACATTATACAAATAAGTATTGAGCATAATTGGAACGAAGTTCCTTATCGCGCGTTGTGAAAGGGGGCTAGACGGAAAAAATTCTTACGAAAAGTTGTCACGACACTTTTTAGATCCGTCATTCTGACCAATCAACGTGTAGGCGCTTATCGCGTGACATTGCTCGTATCCGATTGGTCCGCGTAATGAGTACAGTTTCTCGAGATAGCGTTTCAAAAATAGTAATTTAGTTCATAGTATTGTTTTTTTCTTCTTCATAATGCCGTAATTTATTATTATAACTTAAAAAAAAAATTACAATTCCTTCACTAATTAATCGAAAGGAACTTCGTTCCATCCGGGTGTCCCTTGACACCTCTGAAGTTTTTTTTTTAATAAAATCTATCCAGTACAGTCCGGACATGTCAAAACGTAAATGTCAACGTTCACTACATTGGAATAAGAACTATTCAATTGCAGTTTGGCTGACCACAACGTAAATTACTATATTGCATCAGACTACCTATATTCTACCATAAGAGGGTTTATCTGTAACGCAATAAAAATATATATATAAAAAAAAGGGTGCGTGCACTTATGTACGCGCGTAAGAAGTTATACTTTATTTTCTTGGTTGAAAGACATGATTTAGTTGAATATCAGTTATTTATAAACAACTACTACAATAGAGACTGTTTGTGAATATTTTAAACCTCCTACAAAATGGAATATAAATATATTTTTTTATTTAAATTTTAATCAATTTGAAAAATAATTCGATTAAACAACGTCCTCAAACACGCATATTGGACATCCCTTTTCTTGACATCGTATAAATTCGGTAATTCTCGGTACGCGGTAATGTGTCTCACTCACACGCTAGCATTAGTGTCGTGTTCGTGTCGCTATCTCTGTCTTGAGTACGGGCGGCTACAAAAGTTTTCATTGATTTGTTATTGTTATACTGTTTTTGTTTAGTGCTCAGTTTTTTGTTTAGTTTTAAGATTGTTTGTGCTTAAATTTGTTTTAGTATTAAGTGTCCCTTGGCATTGACACTATTCGTTAACAAAGATGCTACCAAAGCATAATAGTGTTTTTAATGTTAATCATTTATTTAATCGTTACTACTTAAGGTACAACAAGATATAACAAGATAGTTTTTAAATTAATAATTTTGTGCAGCGACCGGCGCATGCGCGTTATTCAAATTTTTCGAAACTCACTGACTGCATTTTTACGAATCCTGCGCAGGTGTCGGTCGCGCGGCGTTGGTCGACACTTTTGGGTTCCGCTTAGCGTGCGAGGATTTTTTATTATATTTCGGTTCCGCACGTTACACACTCCCCCTTTTGACCTGGCGAGAAATCCTTGACTGGTCAAACAAACAACGCGGAATGAGACCCAGTCTATTCCACCACTCTACGCGGTCGACCCCGGCGGCGCTTGGGAATCACAGGCTCGGGACATACATCCTCCCTCGCATGATAAGGTCGCAAATCCGAGACATGATACTTACCAAAAA